>DWJZ01000813.1:0-27725 GCA_018249125.1 Asbolis capucinus
AGTTTTCTGGGATTAAAAGTATCCTATAACCATTGTCCGTACATAAGTTACAAACATGCTAAATTTCATCTAAATTGATCCATTGGTTTTGGAGTTGCCATATCAATTTTAACCTCTTATTCTGAGGGAATTAAACCATTTCGTGGGATAAACCATATCCTATGAACATTCTTGGGTTTTAAAATACGACTACGACAAGTTTCATCTAAATATGTATGTTCAGTGGTTTTTGCGTGATGCTCGAAAAGTCAAACAGGAAGCGAGACAGACAATGCATCCAAAATGATTCGATCCCTATATCGATAACAAAGCCTCCCTATATCACAATTAAAAAAAAAATAATGTACAAAATTGACCCCGTTACAGTTTTAATATTAGTATAGATTTTCATCCTTCGGTATTAAATTTAGTAAGATTTTTTCCGGCGTTTAGTGTCGTTATTTATTTACATAAATTATAGTTCATAGTGTGTGTGTGTGACACTAGCTGTCGCACCTAATTAATAACTTAGTTAAGTGTGGTGACGAACGATTCAGGAAAATCCGGCAATTTTTTTATTTTATCGTGTTCCAAAAAGAGAGACGTGGCGGAGTTGATTTTATATGTAACTTTCGCTTGCAGCTTCACCCGCGTGATGTGTTCAAAATTATGTGTGTTAGAGATTATCCTATCTTAGTTCCAAATTTTATTCAGATCTGATTAGTAGTTTTTGCGCGAAAAAGTAATAAATATCCATCAATACTCACACATTTTCGCATTTATAATATTAGTAAGATAAAAATAGTAAAATTAATTTCAAACCTGTACAGACATTGTGAGGTTAAATATAGTAGACACAAGACGGATATATGCCAGTGTTCCCCAAAGGAATCGCCTCCTGCCAGCAACTAGATGGTCGCCATAGTACACGGTAACCGTGGTACTTCAGTAAAAACAAAGGCATAGCCGATACTTTGCTGACTAATTAGTAAATTATTGGTTTTTTAACTCCAGCGGAATACAGTCTTTTGCTACCCAGGCTTAAATGTTATTTTTGTTTGTTGACAGATGCTTTTCACAATGAGATCTCACAACATGCTGACAGACGTCGTTTTAGAAGTTGGCAAGGAGTTGTTCCACGTTCACAAAGTCGTACTCGCCGCGGGGAGTCCATACTTCAAGGTAATATTTTTCAGTATGTAGACTACATACTTTTTTGTCATATTCTCTTAGAATTGGCGAATTTGTCACAACGCGTTTACAAGTATAGCGAACTTATAACATACTAAATATATTTCCGCCCGTGTCTGCGCCTGAGTGATATGTTAATAAATTGTAGCATTGATACACATATGTATTCCACACAACAAACTATCGCTGTGTCAAATTCAATTCAGATCCGTTTAGTATTTTTAGCATGAAAGTCCAAAAACACATCCAATCCGTCCACACAAACTTTTGCATTTATAGTCTCAATACCAGTCGATAACAGGCATATCGTCTTCATGACAAGAGTAGGTTACTTCTAAGTTACCACCTAAGACTACATCACCACTTACAATCAGGTGGGATGGTAGTCAATTCAAGTAATTTTATACATGTCATTATTTAATGTTTACATGTCATTAACTATTGCCATGTAAAAAATAACATTCCGACAAATTCATTACCTTCGTCTTAGTCGGATCGTCAGCTTTGTGAAGTAGGCTTAACAATGATTCAATACCACAGGCGATGTTCACGAGCGGGCTAAAAGAGAGCGAGATGTCGCGAGTACGGCTGCAGGGCGTATGTCCGTCAGCTATGGCGTGGCTGGTGTACTTCATGTATACTGGCAAGGTCCGAATCACCGAGCTCACCGTGTGCCAGCTCCTCCCCGCCGCTACTATGTTCCAGGTATTTTAGTTTTCGTTAAAGAGTTGATGCGACCTAAAGTAGGCCAATTCTGCTGCTAGATAAAGTATTGTAAATGACGAGGCCACAGAAGTCAGCTGCTTAGTGGTAGGAATGGCGAACTTTTGCGTATCAACGTGCATTTTTATTCTAAAGAAATATCTAATAAGACAGACGTGCCATAAAATATTTATGAGTTTGTACTCACTCACTTCATATTCTTCTCTTCTTTTTTTGAAATGTTTAATAATTTTTTTGATCGGTAAAGACGTACCCAAAATACTGTGTCGCGTGCCATTGATTCGCGAAAGGACGAATAATGTCATGAATATTATTGTTAAATTATTAATATTACTATGTACTACTTAAACAATATTAGTTTTTTCCTGGTATTTTTAGTGCCATAATTCTGCGGGAAATACGAAAGATAAGCTTCATATTATTATATTCGTATTTATAAGCATGATAATTATGAAATGTTATCCTTTAATAATTTAGGTATATAATATATAAATATAGATTTACCATACCTACATATTATGTACGTATTTATTGTTTATCTTACTACTTGCCAAAATATAATCTAAATAACACGTTGCATATGACGTGGGTTGAACGGAAAATCCACGTACTAAAACAACAATGCTTTCTCATTCAATCTTTGTTTATTTAATAACTTAATTTAAAGAACCGAAAAGAGTCTTTTTTTGCTAAGGAACGATTTAAGTAACCATTAAACGACTCTGAGTGCGGCGTCACCATTTCGATTTTGAGATTAGAGGAATCTTGGTTAAACGCAATGGCAAGAATCGGTTTCCCAGGACAATAAAATGTTTGGTATTAGGATCTTTTGATCACCGAAATCAGCAACTCTTGGTTAGATTGTTTTTGGAGTAGGCAGACGTTCCTGGACCTCACTCGAGTTGTATTAAATGGTACTGATTAAGAGTACTATTTTAAAATGAAATATTTAAAGAAAATAACTTGACTTATGTGATACGGTACTTAGTAAGTGGTTTGGTGGCACTTTGAAGGGTACATACAATAAAACAACTATAGATATGAAATGAGCTCCCTAATATTACTCTCGCCAAACTATACTAATTGATATACTTATCATTTAGTCTATTAATGGCCGTAGCTGAGAAGAGTCGAATAGAGTGTGATCATCTAGAAGTGTGATTGTAGCACAAAATGTATGAAGTTTGACGTATGCTTGACAAGATGTCGTCTGAAAGCAGATCAAAAAACTGAAACCCCAAATCTATGAAGATTACATATTAATCGTTATAATATAAAGTTAATTCGAAGATTAGCCGAGTAAAGATATTGGTACGCCGTATATGTCGCCGCGAGTACAATCTGATTCTTCAAGTGAAGTTGTTGCAAGTTTTCATAATATTCTATTGTGATGGATTTCTGAATAGACAATGAATTGAAGATATCAAGGCTAATAGAGGAACTAAAAGGTGAACACGAGTGAGGAAGATTCTATTATTATTCCGTTAAAGTCCGCACGAATAGAGAAAAAAAATACAATGCTCCGAAGAATACAAGACATTTTTATCGCGCGTAAGAAACAATAATTGTGGACTAACGATTATTAAAAATAATTACATTTTTTATGTATTCTTACATTGTTTTTTACCTCGTGCGCAAACTTCGACCTTATGATATTAGTCCGCTAACCGGAGAATTATTATTTGGGTCAAATCTGACTGTCGAATACAGTGTCGTTTTGTATAATTTTGTGATTCATTTCATTTTATTTATTTCAAAGCAATACGATACATGTTACATTAATATAAAAATAATTGCTACTAAGGCATAGAGTGGAGAGGAGAGATTGACATATTTTTATATTAATGTAATTGTATATTAATTTATTTATAAACCTTGATTTACATAAGATAGTATTTACTCTTAAAATCCTACCATAGATAGCAAGCGACATATATCGTAGTTGTGTGGCAGATCTCGAACGTGATAGAGGCGTGCTGCGCGTTCCTTGAGCAACAGCTGGACCCCACCAACGCGATAGGTATCGCCAACTTCGCGGAGCAACACGGCTGTGCGGACCTCAAACAGAAAGCGAACCAGTTCATCGAGAGGAATTTTACACAGGTAGGAAACGGGTTTTCATAGGATACCTGGATACATTATTGCACCCATTAACTGTTCCACTTGACTCTGGTTCCTCATAATGTGAGGGGTCTAAGCCATAGTGCGATTTAGTAAAACTTTCACATCTTTCTTCACTCCAGTGAAGAAAAGCATCGGAGCGAAAGCTGCACATCTGAAATTTCCTCGATTCCTTGTTTTAACATGTGGTAATCCATTTACTTAATTTTTGTAGTTGGTGGTAGGACCTTCCGTTATTGTGAAGCCTGCACGCTACTTTTAAAGGAACACAATCGTGGGGTCTATTTCATACTCTAAAATCAGAACTCAAATGCTTATAACCCTTATATTGTGTGGGGAATCTCAACCCAGCAGTGGGACAGCCTTGAATTGCGATAATGAAAGGATAATAAAAATTATCTAGCATCTGAAATAAAATCCTATTTGTTATATTAACTAAATCTGATTTAAAAGATTCGATTAATATTAATAAATTAGATGTTTTATTTATCTAAGATTATTCAGATATTTTAATGCAAACTCACGATCTGTTTAATATTTTACGGATATTTCGAGTCCGTTATATGGGTCATCATTACGGCAGGCAAGACCGGTAGAAATATCGGTAGAATATTAAACAAATCGTGAGTACCTGTTTGCATTAAAATGTTTAGTATCGGCGACCATATTAGTCTAAAAAAATATATTATTCAGATAGTTTTTACTTTTACTTGTAGAATTCTTACAAAATCGAATCCGTAACAGATCCTATGTGAAATGATTGTATCCGTACTGATATTCGTATTCCAATTTTACATATTGTCTATAACAGCTGTTAAATTATTTGCAGGTGTGTCAAGAGGAGGAGTTTCTCCAGCTAACAGCGGTGCAGCTGATAGCGTTAATACGTAAAGACGAGCTCAACGTTCGGGAGGAGCAGGATGTGTACAACGCCGTGCTTAGTTGGGTAAAGGGTTTGTTTGATCTGTTACGTCTTAATAATTAAAATTAAAGCATGTGACGTGGTAACGATTACTTAAATGGCCTCATATTTATTTATTCTTTATTGAACCAAATATTTGAAACAAAAAGGCGGACTTGATGCTAAAAGCATTCTCTGCTAGTCAGGCATTAGGGTAGGGGGAGAACGAAGAAGGCGGTAGCAATAAAGAGTAAAAAAAATTTGTAATTATTATTATACTATTATTATTTATATAATACAAATATATACACTAATAATATTTTAGTATAGAATTTTCATACAAAATGTATGGTAATGAACGATTTAAGTAACCATTTACGAGTCTGAGTGCCTCAGTGAAGCCTTAGTCCATTTTAGTTTGATAACAACATAATAATATATTTTAAGCGGTGAGATATTATCTTGTATTGCAGGTTTTTGAATGCGTTAAAAGTGACTTGCGAAATAATTAGCTTCGTCCTTGACATTATACGTAATAATACTAAGTTATCAGTGCTCAATTACTTGCCAATTTAAGTAGATTATGTATTTAGGGAGTTTTATAACAACTTTTACGATAGATATCTTAGGTATGTAAGAAGTGTGTTGTACTATAAAACAGCAGGGGTACACGTAACGATTACTTTATAACTATACTCGGTGCAACTTCGATCCGAAATAAAAGTAAACAAACCATAAAATTCTTTTGTAGGGTTTTCACTAACTCGAATAAATCCAGGTATTTTTCCACTATTACTACTTATTGTAGTTTCGAAAATTGATCAGAGAACAAGTAAAAACAACAAATAAATGTACTCATACCAATCACACACAAAATTACAACACACAACACCTACAAATGCATACTCAGATCTTAATTTTATGAAGGAGGTAACAACCTTTCAATCTATTGAAATATTTTGTTTTATACTTTTGTAATTTATTGATTTTCGTTTTTATATACTATATGCATTTGTTACGAAGCAAATAGAAATATTTACAAGTAGAAGTTTTTAAAAATGTAATGGTGCAAAAGAGTTAACTACTTATAAAACAACAAAAAGTTTAATGCTCCTGTTCGTCACAGGTTGCTAGGCAACGGTTTGTTATTAAACATTCCAGATCGAATTTGCACCGATTAAAAGTACCAGTTGTTCATTCCGAATACTGTTGTGAACGACTGAGAGTGCGTGTACATGTGTGTATAATAATTTTTGTATTCATGTGTGATATTGTGTGGTGTATGCAGGTGAAGTACGACGAGGAGAGACGTCACTCGCGTATGGAACACATCCTACAGGCGGTTCGATGCCAGTACCTCACGCCCAGCTTCCTCAAGGAGCAGATGAGCACTTGTACGGTGCTCAAGAAAGTGCCCGCCTGTAGGGAATACTTAGCTAAGATATTTAAGGTAAGGACTTTGATTCATTCCTACTATTATAAATGCGGAGGTAAGTTGTCTGTTTCTTAAGCTTTCACGCCTAAACCACCCAACTTTAATGACATTCGATAAAAAGTAGACTTGAGTCTAAGAAGAACAGGCTACTTCTTGATGTCTATAATACAGGCTTAATTGTTTTAAAATTGGTTGAAAAAACAGGATGAAATTTCGTATGGAATGTCATTTATTGTCAAAGGAAAAACCAAGAAGGTTTGTCCAAAAATCGTAGTGCTAAAAATTACGTGTTTCCAGGCTACGAACGTCACTTAAACACGATCTCAATTTTTTTATATAGCAGTCGTTGTGCCGTGTCGGAATTGTCGACATGCTTTCATAGCCCGGTGACTTGATTGTAGGCGATCGAAAAAGTGATCAACAGGGGCGCGGTAGCTAGGAGAGGTGACTGCTAGTGGCCAACACGAGCGCTTCTGTGCTTCTTAGGGCACCTAAAGGCGCCGGTCCCAGTTGTTATCGTTGTTTACCAGTTGCTGAGCCACTTCGAAGGCTTCCGCGCTGAAAACTTCTGACACCTAGTTTGGCCACTAACCCCTTCACCACTCCGGATTGGAGCAGCGTGGTGCTCTATACTAGGTGCAAATTCGATCTGGAATGTTTAATAACAAACCGTTGCCTTGTAACCTGTGACAGACAGGAGAATTAAACTTTTTGTTGTTTTATCAGTTGTTCACTATTTTGTACTGATACATTTTTTTTTAATTTTACAATTAAATCATGCTATTTGCTCGGTACAAATACATAAAGCGTATTAAAACAAAAATCAATAAATTATAAAAGTATAAAACCAAACACTACAATAGGATGATAGGTTATGAACTTCTTCATGAAATTAAGGATGTCAGGGCATGAATTTGTTAATGATGTTGTGTGTTGTAATTTTTTTAATAAATACTTAGTTTTATAACTAATTTTCAAAAATATAATGAGTAGTTTAGTGACAACAACCTTACTGTTGGTGAAAACCCTACAAAAGTTTTTTTACGGTTTGTATACATTTATACCGGATCATATTTGCACCAAGTGTAGGCCTCATTACAGTATCAAAAAACCTATATGCTATTCGCACATACATAGATTATAATGCTGGTAATATATCTCACTCCTTTGCAGTACACAAATAATTACGCTTTCAAAACGAGCATTTTATTAACAACAAATTTTATGTCATAAATCCAAAATAATGTAACCAGTTAATGACATTTCTTTATATGTTTATTAATTAAATTAATTTACCCAATTTAACGCGGGTATTTTCAAGCGTGTCGTTAATTATCGCAAGTTAATCACTAAATGACATCTCTTAATATGTTACTTAATTAAATTACTTATATCTAAATAATGACGCGGGATTTTTCAGGCTTGTCATTATTACTGAGTAAACTTATGTAAACAAATACCATTTTAGGAATTGCAAAGCTGTATGTGAGTCATAATTATCATCATTGCGTGCGTCACCGTGACGATTCTACTACGTCATACGTGACGAGGAATATCTGTAATGTGACATTTCTATGATATTCTTTAACTGTGTAATATACATATATGAGTGGCACTTAGGGTTCTGGCTGTCGGCAAAAGTAGTTTATCTGCTATTTGAAAAGATACGTATATTAAAGAAGGTACTTTTTACCAAGCTTCAAGTCCAGTGACACAACACATTTACAACTTTTATTTCGTTAGTTGATTTTGGTTAATAAGTTTTTTCTAGGTGTTAGGCAAATTTAAAAACTTTGGAGAGTGTGTACAAGAACTGCACTTGAATTCACCCATCCCCGTTCCATCATCGAACGAGCCGTCGCACGGCGGGTTTCCATCCCTTCGTCGTTAACATCCCGCCAGTACGAACGACGTGCTTTGCCTCATCTTCTATCACCCGTACCGCGAAGGATTGCAATAAATTACCGTGTCGGAGTTCCCGTTCGATTACAATATACATAATGTAGTCAAGAGCGGCTTCTACTAAGTTAGTCCGCTTTACCATCAAAGACTTCATCGCCACTTACCGTTAGGTGGGATCGTAGTCAGGCGCTAACTTATTACTGGTAAAAAAATGAGTTAGTAGGGGTTTCCTGCAACCACATATACCTGCGAATTTGACATTTTATATTTTCCGTTCTATACACAATGGAAATAAATAACTATGAAACTGAAACTATATAAAGGAATTCAGCAATAGCTAGAACTTTCAAAGGCATTTCAGCCTTCTAAAGGTAGGGATTTCCAATGTCGACAACTTTAAAATAATGTAATTATTTCCAGCGCGTTGTTGTCTAAAATATGTGAAAATAAATTATTGCTAGTGCTGGTACATTATTACAAAGTTTAAACAGCTCACAATTATTACGATAATATTATTCCTTTATACATATTTTAGTATATCTATAACCTGAGATAGCCTAGTGGTTTGATCGGTGGTCTCTCTCGCGCACCTCTGATATCAAAGAGTTATATGCATATTGCAAGTTAAATATCACTTGCTATGGTGAAGGAAAACATCTCGAAGAAACCTGCACTCTAGAGTGTTCTCCATAAAGTTCTCGAAGGCAGTAAGTGAAATTTACCAAATCCAATTATAGCCTATATCCTTCACATCATAAAAAGACCTGACCCCAGCAGTGGCACGGTTATGAGCTGCAATTATGATGATGACATATTTTATTCTGGAGCTGGTTAAAACAGAACGAACTCGGGCATGCGACATGAAGCAACAGAATTTTATCAATTCGATGTGAAGTACAGTCAACGACAGTTAAAAATATTTATTTAGTGTTATCTACGGCCGACGTAAAGTGCCTTAGCATTTCATATTTCGATCATTTTCGCGTTGCCGTAACAGTTCAATAGCCTCTTTGTTTGACGAGTCACTTAGGAATGTATTTAATTGTACAGGAATATCGATTTTAATGGTAAGAATTAAACTTTAAAACTCATCAATTATTCCGAAGGATGTTACAATAATAAAGCTTAATGACGTATCGTATGAAAAAAAAATTAAACTTTATTTTTTTGTTCATGTTTCAGAAATTGTCTGCCTCTCACAACCAATTTCTGAAACTACTACATTAAATTATTAGGAATGAAGTTTCATTAAGCTTTTCTTTGACCCAAAGACAAAATAGAACGTAAACAGCATTTTTTTAATTTAAAATTATCTTATACTCTTAGAAATAATATTCTATCATATTTTACCCATCAAAAATTATTAGGGTCAATACAAACTTTTTCTTAGAATTAATGCGATGGACTATTTAAATCGCTTATTAGAATATGTTGCTGTGAACATTTCCTAATTCATTACAACAAATTGTACATTGGAATTCAAATTCTCAATTCTTACAACCACAGTCACATCTTTTCAGAATTTTCAGTCATGTTCTGAACCTTGTGTCATATTAAGCGCGTCAATTATCGAAGTAAATGTTACGTTTCATACTTTTAAACACATCTAAGTTTTACTAAAAACTTTTCCTAAAAACATAGATGGGGCTGTTTAGTCCGCTGTATCATAGACAATATTTTCCCCGTATTGCAGGATCTGACGTTGCACAAGAAGCCGGTAGTGAAGGAGAGGCGGCCGAACACGCCGCGCATCATATACGTGGCGGGCGGGTACTTCCGCCACTCAATAGATCTGTTCGAGGCCTTCAACCTGGACGACAACTGCTGGACCACGCTGCCCAGGCTTACAGTGCCCAGATCTGGGTTAGGAGCTGCATTTTTAAAGGTATTTATTTCCTTTAACTTTTATCGTACATATATGTATGCTCATGAACGCGCAAGGTAGGTGTTAAAATGCGTGTCTAAGAACACAACAACTAAGTCGAAACACATGATATTGTAGTTTGATAGTTAAGTTTGAAAAGCTATGAGATAAAGAAATTATCACTTAAACCAAATTGTACATATTTAAGAGGCTTCGTATATGGGCACCGTCCTAGACAACATGATTTTAGCGTTCTATGTTTGGCTGTATGTGTATTATAAATTAAAACTATATAACTATTACAATAATTCAATGTTTATTTACAGTTCAATACTTCATTTTTTAAGTTATTAAACTCGAATCATCATGGACTGTGCAAATTATGCTTTGTAAATAAATATCTTTGGACAACTCACACACGGCCATCTGATCCCAAGCGAAGCGTTAGCTTGTACTATGGTGATCAAATAACTGATAAACATACATATATACTTTTAAATACATGCTCAAATAGATATTTCTATTACACACCCAGACACACAGAACAAACATTCCTGCTCATCACAGAAAAGTTCGACCTGGGTGGGATTCGAACCCACGACCACTGGTTTAGTAGTCAGGTTCACTCACCACTAGACCAAGAGGCCTGTCGTATTTTATAAGAATATTTTCACTACAACTTATTTAAAGCTAAAAATCTTTCAAATTCCATATTTTTAGCTTCCAGCCTTTCATAGGACATTTCCTTTATAATGACGAGTGATGAATGTTGAAGGGTCGTGTAGAAATTCAACCTTAAATGTATTCCTGTTCTTCCAATAATGAAATTAATTTGAACTTTGTTCCCTTTACACTAAGGTCGTTAGAAACTCTTGCGGGATGGTGAGCAGGATTCATTTCTTTTTTGAAGTCTATGGCTGTATGAATCAGGGTTAATACCCGAATAACACTATGATGCATCACTGAAGAGACGCTCGGTATTGACCGTTATGTGTGTCTGCGGTCATTATTGTTTCGTGTTTGGATTGTAAGCGATCGATAAAGTTCAGCAACAGCGAGCGCGGTCGGTTCAAGGTGACTACTACTGGCGAAAATTTTATGAGCGTGTCCGTGCTTCGATCTGCACGTAAAGCTGTGGCGGTTGTTATCTTTAGATAGCAATCGTTAAACCATGGACTATCATAGGGGACTATTATGGGCTACTGAAACTGTTAAACAGTGAAACGAAACGTAAAACTGTAACGAGTGGATTCCGAGATGATATTCAAAACTTATCGAATAATCCTTATTCAAATGGATTCCTTGATCAATATACATCTACGCGCGCTATCCACTCTTTACGCTACTCTGTCCGCTGCCGCCAGCTATACGTCCAAATGACATTGACGTTTACGTCACGTACTTGACGTCTCACTTGACAGCTTGCAATTCCGTCATAGAATTTCATACACATTACATAAGAATAGAATTACATTACATATTAATTAAAGAACTACATTCATGTTGTCCGAGGCTCCCACATATATTTTTAGTCATCCAAAAATAAGCGCCGCTAAATATGTTTTTAGCAAGCATACTATCCATTAAAAGTTATAACATCGTATGGGTTAAATTAAGCAGTAATAATTTGATTATATTTTAGCCATATCTCGTAAACTTGCGCGATAACCATGTTTTAAGACCTAACTTCGGTTGTAACGGGAGAAGTTCGAGCGTGACTTTGGAAATATATGATTTATGCTGATATGCTGAATGTTTTTGAGAATTTGGAACTTGTAGTGTACGAATTTAATGGCTCTAATTTAATAATGGCCCACTACTAAGCACGGGACCCTTGTGACACTAAGAAGGCCTGGAGCATACTCAACCTGCTTCAGTGCGGATTTGAAGGATTCCTGGACAATCCAAGTGCCGCCCGAAGGTCACCAACAAGGTTTAACGATTGTCATCTGATGAGAACAGTCGGGACAGATGGTTTTATGTGCTCTCCAAAGCACGAAAACGCTTAATAAACTCCTTAATACATTGGCAAAAAAATGAGGACCTTTTTGAAAATAATGTTTTTTGAAATACTATTTACCAGGTTTTTTCGGTGATGAATTACTTGTATAGAACCAATACAAAGAATATGTTAGGCTAGTATACTATATGTTTGATATCGTCATGATCTGATATCGTTGTTGCAGCTAAGGAAAAATAAAAGGATAGGTTCAGTAGAAGCACAACATTAACTGAATTGGAAGTCGAAATTGTTTGAGATTAAAAGTAACCATGGTTTCATTTTCGGGAAAATATAATTATATTTTAATTTTGATAAATAACACAATAAATAAATTATGCCTGCCTTTTATACTTCTGTGCAAAAGAAAAATAATTAATTTGTACAGTAAATTTATTTATTAAGTGGCAATTTTGTTTTATTTTGTAAAAATGTACAGTATTAAATTTACTATGCGTAATATATTAATTAAGTGACAATTTTGTTTTATTTTGTAAAAATGTACAGTATTAAATTTACTATGCTTAATTTATTTATTTAGTGGCAATTTTGTTATATTCTGTAAAAAAGGGAAATAAATAAAACAGAAAATATATGAAATAATTTGTTTATTTTGCAAAAAGCATTTGATTACACGCTCAATATTATTTGGTAAAATACCTATAGGTTATAATCTCACCATGCAATCATTTTTAAATAACTTAAACGATTCTATTAAAAGATTTTACAATGATAATGACGGTTACTCTAGTCAATGCGATAAAATCCAACTGCATAAAGAATATTTACAACGAAGTACATCCTACATTAGATTAGATAGATTTGGTATCGATAAAACCTAACCAAAACAACACTTAACAAACAAACGTGAACATTAAATTAAAAAATAAATTAAACTGTAATTAATTTGTGATTAACAATTTCATAAAATAAAATTATTTCAAACAACAACAAACTGTTAATGATGTTACAGGATAATAATTAATACAAAGTATCACAGTTCAGGTAGGATATAAAATAATAATTTAGATTACTACGTAATATTTACATTTAAAAAATAATGCGACAATTTAAATGAAAGATACTGCAAAGTTAATTAATTTAATTGCAACTTGATGCTCGAAAAACAGTGACGCAAATATTAAATGGAAGAAAAATATCGATAGAATCGTGATTGCTGTAATGAAATTATATTATGAAGAAAGTTACAAAAGTCAGAGTTCACAAGTTGGAAAATTCTATGAGCAACATCTTGCAACTTTTCTTAATCAGATTTTCTTTGATAAATATTACACTATTTAATATTTGCGCCTGATTAAAACTTTTTAAGTACATTTATGAAGTTTATAAGAAATATTGATGAACAGAAGATTTACAGACACGTTTAGAAATCTATTCTATACACTGATCTACTTACATTATGTTAATGAATTTACCATTACATATTGCTGTTTGTTATTTATTATATACTAACAAGTTAGAAGCAAAGGCCAGTAACAGAAATATATATATATGAAACACGGTCATTTTTGAAAAAATATTTATAAATTAACTCCATCCGAGAATATTTACTAATAAATACATATATTTTTTTTTATTAAATGTATAATACAAATTAATGTATACATTATTTAATAACATGCGAGCAGTAAACGGTTAAATGTAGTTAAACTTGGGATGTAGGGTTGATTCAAATAGTTACTGCAGCTTGCTCAACAACGGAAGGAACTCTGGCGCTAGGCTCCTCATAGAAAGTTATATACATATACTTCAAACCCTATATTACTTAAACGTCCAGTAGCAAACGTAAGTAACTGCTATTTTGACAAAATTTTGATAAAAACCCATTACTTTTTAATGAAAACTTAAAAACCAAAATATGTATATATTTATACCAGTTTTCCATCACAGACCCCATGTCACCAATAAATCTTCTTTGGTATTAAGGTAGTTTTAACATTTAGTAAGTGAGCGTGTCAATACGATCCCATTTATGTATTGTATATCCATGGAAGTATTGATGTATTTATAAATAATAAAACGGAGTAGCTTGTTTTTTTGTAAACACTTATTAGTTCTTGCCTCACATTAAAATCGAATGGGAACATTGAAGCAAGCAAGTGGTTCCAGTCATTCGTGATACGGAGTGAAAGACAGAGACAAACGCGTCTTTCGTACTGGAAGTATATTTACTACGAGGATCCCCATTGGCCAGAGGAAAGGTGCAGAGTAAATAAATCTTATAATTCACACACATCCTCTAAAATGTAAATGTGTACATTTCGCACACACATAATACCTTTCTAGAGGCCTTGTCTTCCCGTATTAGTAATTGCGTAATGAGTAAACACAGTCGTCTGGACTAGATAATTCGATTCGACGTATGTAATTCAGCTTCAATGGGATTGATGAGAGTTAATTGGTAGACCACGTTATTTGATCACGTCATTAATTTTACATGTTTGATTCATTTCATTAAAATCAATAAAGAACATATATAGATTAGCTGATAAACATATTACCTTCTTTTGCATTTTGTTAGACATAGAGCAACATAGAGATAACTAAAATAATATTAATTTGCGAAGTAAAGTCCGTATTTATCTGAGATTATTGAAAGAGGTACAGAGAGTGAAGATTATAAATTGAAAAGATTTGTCACAGAGGTTTATAATAGTTGTCTTATAGTATTCACCCCACGTTTTACTACATTTAATATAAATATTAAGAAATATATATATAATATATAGAATAAATAATAAGAGCTGTTTATTTATTTCGTAACCAATTAATAAAATTCTTATTATTTAAAAACATCAAAATGTCAGATACATCAGTTTAATCTGCAGCTATGCGACAATATAAATACCTATGAAGGTTCATACAACTATAAATATAAAACAATGAAACAAAATAATATTATAACTCTTTCTCAGAGGACGTATCAGACATGTAACACGAAATGAAAAAATATACTATGGTTTACAACAATCCCATTAAATGAAAATTAACTGGACGGATTTTAACGAAACTAACTAAATTACCATTTTTAACAAACATTAGCGTGTTTAACAAAATCTAATTCTCAATTTATTAACGTTACAATTCGGTAAAATATATGAAATGCCCCGAATAATAAGCACGAAGTAAAATGACTCAAACATAATTTTTAAGTTTTTGGATATGATTATATTTTGTTAAAAAGTTAGTTGTAATATCTAAAGAATTCACAACCATATATTATTACTTTTATTACATTTACACCTCGTATGCACATATGACATACTATGACGTCAATAATATTACTCACACTAATATAAACTTAACTTGCAAATGAATTACATAAGACACTAGCATAAGTATTATTAAGGACGTAATAGAAATTAATTAAATGATCAGAAAATAAACTTTAAAATGTTATAATAAAATATTTTTACTTGTATATATCCAGACCAATAACGAGATTCTGAAAGTAAAATAATAAATGGAATTTCTTGAATTTATTAACAATAATTACTGTTATCGAGGCGTACAGACCAAGAGAATATTAACTGCCTACAGAGATAAGGAATAGAAGGCGCTAAATTACCAGATATCGAAATGAAAATGATTTTTCGATTTAGTAAAAATAATTTCAGATTTACAGCAAAATTATTGTTTCCACTGATTTTAATATTTAATTTTTTATACAATTTTATCTGTTCTACCAAATGCCTAGTGAGCTGAATTAAATATACGTAAATTTTGCAATTTAATTAAACCGAATATTTGATTTTTTTAAAATTATCGGTAACGATAAAAAAATTCAACCCATAAGTGGAAAACTACCAAGCACAGGTCTTTCCTAATATTGTGGAAGCTTAGAGCATATTCCATCACGCTCCACTGGGGATTGGTGAAACGTTTACTGGCCAACCCAAGTGTCGGCAGTTTTATCCTGCCCGAGGGCCTCCGACAGAACTTAACGATAAAAACAGGGACCGACGGTAACACGTGCCCTTCACAAGAAAGCGCTCATGAAATTTTTATCACTAGTAGTCACGCATCCTCCCAAACAGACCGACATCTGACAGAACCCGCCAACTGTTAACTTATTCGATCGCTTGTCTTCGAAACAAGCCACCATACTACAAACGAATAAGAATTTAATAGTTCTTGAGTGTTTTTATCGATCGGTACGTAAAACCGTCGGTTCTCGGAGTGATCTTCAACTGTCGTTAAATTTTGTCGGAGGTCTCCGGGTAGGTTATAATCCATCACTTGGCTTTATCACAAATCTCACCACCAAACCGCACTGAAGCTTTCAGAATGTTCTGTAAGCCTCCTCAGCTAAGAGCAAAGACCCTTGTTCTATCATGGGATTAAAGTCAAATTTGAGGTATTATTGCTTTATCATTTGAACGCTACTTTGTGATATAATTTGTCAAATTCATATTCCATTTCAAGAACTGGTAATATCGCGCCGAAATAAATATTTTGTTGTAAAATTCGTTAAATTCCTATATTTGTCTATTTACTATTACAATTTAATTCAATATCTACGTACATTTTGAGCCTTATCTACTTATTTAAAAGGAAGACACATTGAATTCACAAGAGACTAGGTATTGTTATATAAATACTTTTATTCTGAATTTCAGTACCATTGTAATAGTACTATCTTAGGTGTTATACAAACGATAGCAGTCCATTCAAGGTGGCCCGTTATAACTGCTGAAGCAACAAATTGATGTAATTTTACTACCTACATATTATGTACGGAACAATAACGTGGAACGATTGGTTGTAAGTAATTCAGCAAATTCTTGGTGTCATTACTGGCACGGTAAATGTCTGCGCTCATAACACAAACTGTTTATTACACTCTGACTCGACTAATAAGGTAACTTTAAATAAGAAAGCTTTTTAGATTCACGGGCCTTACGATTGATGAGGTTTACATTAGCCGTAAGTAGACGCTTATAAGGCATCGATCGTGCATGCAAAGTAAAAGTTTAATTCAACCGCAAATTTAAACTCTGCAAACCCCATTCAATGAAATGAAAGAGGCAAAACTTGTATTAAGCAACACTTCTTAATAATAACAACACGTTTGTAGATTTAAAACAATACCGACTTGATCTTGATTTATATTAAAATATTTTTGTGTCGAGTCGGAGGCCTGGAGTCGAGTTTGTGTAGTGGGCGCAGACATTTAAGGTATTAACTCCGATGTATCGATCCTCGCCGCTGAATCGGCAAGTTGTATCGACTAGGCATTTATTATTCGTAGTGTTCTTTCGGCGAACGTTCTTTCAGTGAATTGTATTGCCTTTTTTATTACCACTACATACAGTTTGTCATTGTTCGAGAGTTCCGTATGATCGATGTTTAAAGTTAATTTCGAATACTCCAGAAGCAGAATATAAAATATTTATATAAGTTAGTGAAGTCTATTATTAAACACGGAAATTTCAAGCGAAATGTTACTACACGGACATCGACAGACAGACGATCGTATGAGGATATAAAGACACTCAATTATTTAAGATAATTTTACATTAACCATTAGTATCGTGTAAGAACTTTGGGACCAATGTATGGGAATTAAGTAAAAGGAATTGTAATCATATAGGATTTAATTACATTTTATTTTTGTAAAGATTCTGATAAGGTAAAATATCAAACATATATCCAAGGGGCTACGCCCAAATTTACGTGCAAGCTGAGTCGACTAAGAAATGTATTTTTTCAGTAGGTATGTTCAAAAACGCTTTTCTGCTACATTTCTACGGCCAACAGGATATTTTTTTCATTTAACTTAAGTTCTTGAATGAAATGGAATGAGTTAAAGATATTAATTTAAAATAAAAAAAAAATTATTTAAAACAAAAAAAATATGATTTAAACCAAAAAAAAAGTTATTTAAAATAACAGCATATTAATTACCGTTTTCAAGAATATATTTACACGAATAGCCTATCGTTATGGTAGTTTATCCTTTAGAGCGTATAAGAAACGGCTGTAAGTGGATAATATTGAAGGCTAAAAAGTATATTCAGTTCCTTTGAAAGCATGACGCATACCTTGGGGTGTGTGTTTCATATGCTAGTGGAAAGAAATTTCAAATTACTCGTCTATAGAATTCCGTCCACGGAACGAATAAGTAAATATGATATTGGATGCATGATAAAGCGAAATATTTGACGTTGACATTTATATAAGATACTAGCTTACCCGGCAAATTTTGTCCTGCTAAAGAAATTATTTCTATTGGACAGCTCACATAGCGGTATGAACCAAGTGCGAAAATAAAATTTCAACTAAATGGGATCAGCCGTTTCGTAGAAGTATGGTAATAAACATTGTGACAGAAATTTTTTATAGACAAAGATTTATTTCCAACTTTACGTTCACCAAACAGCATAATAATATGTTTTTGGGTAATTATTGGTCTCAATCTGCGTCAATTTTCACCACATTTTTAAAATTTAAAGATCACTGATGTGGAAAATTAATTTACATATAATTATTACTTTATAATTAAGTTCAAAATGGAATTAAGTCGACAAATAGTAATGAGTGCCCAGTCAAATTCATCATTATCCATCCAATATAATTGTCAAATTTAATACGAACTCTAAATTGGACTCTGAATAATTCACGATACAAATGAGCTAGTTAATACGAACCGTTGAACGCCTAATTTAAAATTATAGCAGTTTACACAGCTCTTTAGAGTTTAATGAAGTTATTATCCAGCTATGTATGAAATTAGATATTTTAATACCGATTAAAATATGAATTAACATTACGTGTGATTAAATTTTCAAGTCTGCGTCACAGGTTTCGTAGACCAGTAATTGCGCCAATAAACAGCTAGACGGACGAGTAATAATCATTAATTGGATTTAAATGATTGATAAGATGGTATTTAAACTTACTGAATTTGTAGTGCTGGAATTATGTGAGATGAGAATTGATATGAAAATGATTTGTGTAAATGATTGCCGATTCATAGACAGTATGCGACGGAGTGAAGTATGTAAACAATAGCCTAATTGTGCCATTTAAATGATAGATCATAAATAAAAATGAATGAATGAAAACGAAATGAATGATAGACGTTAGAGAGAAATAAAACCATTAATAATAAGTGATGTCTAACCAGCATTGCTATTGAAGTGAAATATAAATAAGTGAAGGTTTTTCTGAGAACTAGTCGGCAACTCCACATGCAATGAAGAAATATCAATAAATGGCCTTGAGGGTCTTGAAATGGTTTCAATAATTTCTTTAAATAATCCCTTTGATAGCCATACTGATGAAAGACACGTAACAAGATTGATTGATGACAATTTTAAACTATATGTACTATATATCTACAGTGAATAACTTTATATCCACTTCCATTTGTAATTTCCAGCCAATTACATGAACATATTACGAATGGAAACTGACTATAGAATTGACTGTACAATGGAGTAAACTCGTAGGCAAATTGTTGTGCGAAATTTGGAAATTATGCAAATTCAGAACATCAATTTTCGCTGTTAACCAAATTTGTAATCTTGTTATTAATTAAACGAACGATCAATAGTCTCAAGTTATGGGAGTTACGACTAGTTCCTGAGTTAGTTAGGTGTCAGTACCACTCTAACAGAAGAAGCGAAGTATTGTTATATATTTAATGAAGTTTATTTTAAATTGATTCATGGTAAGTTTTATGAACAAATTTAAAAATAAATGGTACCGTTGTGGTGTGATGGTGCACTAGGATATACAACTTTCAAATCACTACTAAATTTAGCAGTTATTAAGCTTAAAAAATTTGTATTTCTGTATTTATTTTAATCTGATAGTTCACGATTACGGAAATAATATTAATGCTGCGATATTTGACCAATGTTAGACGCTAACTCGGTCATCCAACGTTTATCATTAGCAGACATTAATATATCAAATTAATAAATAACCAGAAACCAGTCAAAATTGAAAACGTTGGTAGATAATTTTTGAGAGATCGTCATCAATTCTATTAATTACCCACACTAATTGCTGGTATAGCTAGTACTTATCGAAGCCTATACTAATGATCGAGAATCGATATCGACATATAAGATTCGAATGTTCTAGCACATTTAATAAGTAACATTGTTATAAGACTCTTTTGGCTCTTATATTTTATTGATCTTTCAATCTTCCTACATTTTAAAATAAAAGCAGTAAAAAGAAGCCTTTCAGTTGTACGTACAAAATGTAACAATGCAAATATATTGCCGGGTGAAACTATGTAATCTTTTGTCAGAACTTTTGAAATGCGGGCGGTATTTCCTTAGAGTTTGTTGGAAACTAGCGGTTGAATACACAAATTTCCACGTTCTTTAAAGTACTTTGCATATATAATTTAGGTCAGAAGCTTACCACAGACAAGAAACTGCAAATCGAGTTGCGTTATATTTTCGTTATATTTTCTACATTTTATGCATTACTTAAATAAATAATTACTATGGTGTTCTCAATATCTTTTTTCCATCATATATCTTTTGGAAATTTAGAATGTCGTTTGCCCTGGTGCCAAGGGTGTTTTGTAGCAATTCGTAGCCTAAAGTAAATTATTATTTAAATTCCATTAAAAAATCATATGCAGAATATAATACAGATCAGCTTAATTAGTACTGACTCCTGCAAACTAAACTAATTATTTCCATCAGATATTTGTAACTTTTTAATTTAATAGGAAGTGTTTAGAACATTTTAATGTTCTTGGTGTATGAAGTCTCGCGCGCAGTGAGACAGCTTCTACGATAAACTGATAGAAACTTTCTCTATATCATTTCTTCAAAATTTGTTGAAGATAAATGTATCTTGTTAAAGTTATTTGTTCTGTTAGCTTGTTATGTTTGTTAGCTACTCTCTATCTGTTATAAAGTTTTAGGGTAGTTTATAATAGATACTGAAAAAATACTATTTTGTTCCAGTTAAAGATCGCATTGGACTATCTGGAATATTTTACAAAATTTTAATTAAACTACTATTGAAAGCTGTAGATAAGACTGTAACTGTAAATCTTTACTGTTATGCTGTGTCTCCTTATTTATTCTATATACTAATATTTTCAAAAACATTTGTTGCTATTGTTAATAATGTTCAGTTGAAATGATAACGACGCCAAATAAGATATCTACTTTTCAAATTATATTCATAAGTATTCAAGTAAACAAAAAATTGGAGTTAAGAGCATAAGCCTCGAAGAATATTATCGTTCAAACACCATGATTTTAAAATCCAATTCCTAAATTTCAATTGTAATACAAAGATCTTACAACGATACTAATATCTGAGCAAGTAATCATTGAATTAGTAAATGTTAATATATCTATAAACACCGTAGCAGAGTTACACAACACTGACACATCAAAATCTAAAGGGTCTGTTACATTTAACATAGCACATCGATTACAATTTAAATTTCATTTCTCTATTGAAGCGTTATTTGTCCCCATATTTTAATCGTATCTCCCTATTCATGTTTAAACAAAATCGTTACACCTAAATTTATACCTATAAATAATTCTAAACTATCTACGACACTGGTGAATTACTTAACTAGATTCTGTTTATTTACATCGGCATCAGCGCCCATTTCTATATTGATATCATTAAAGATGTACTTTTTAATATTTTTAATGGAAGGTTTATTATTATATCAAGAACAATTTGCTTATTATTTGTAGATTTTATATGATTAAAATGACGAATTTCTTTTGATCTTAAAAAGTTAACGTAAAAGATTTTTTTTCTTATTGCGGAGTATAATATGGTCTTGTATAAATGTACGTACAACAACGTGTTGTCAGACAACAAGAAAGACAGAGGATACAAGATGCGGGCGACATTGTCTGTTTAAGTTGTTACTGCACGTTTGCTGTTTAAGAGCTTTGCTTGCGCTGGTTGTTACAAAGGACTTTAAAATTATGTGCAGAGTAATAATGTTACCAAACATTTAACTAGCGGTTACTGCTTTGCTTTAATACTTAGTGTTAAGAACAAGGTGAATTGAAACTTTCATTGAAATAGACATTCATTAACATGTACTACTCAAATATAAATAAATATATCAGATTACTTTACAATTACACCACTGATACTATAAATTTGCTTTAAATCTATTATTGCTTTCTATTTTATGTATTATGTATACAAAGAATGAAATTAATGAAAAATATAATTTGTAATTTGAATGTCAAATTAGATCATGAAGTAAATTAAGTTACGAAATAACGTAAATCAGTAATGAAGCTTTTGTTAAATAAATACTGTCGGGACAAGAGGTTTCGACAACAAAAAATGTCATCAACAAATATTCCATTTAGGACTGAACGATGAATAATATTTTTAACATATTAAGTCTATTTGTTAACTTAAAATAGATGAAATATAAATAGAAATAATATGTACAAAGAATTTTCACAGCAAAGTAAATTTAAATCAGAAATTTAAATAGCTGATAAAAATCTTTCAAATTCAAACACACTTATGAATTTTACTGAAACACATTCGATGACTTATCACAAATATGTACATGAAAGAAAATAATTTCGAAATTTTATTTCGAAACTTGAGCTACTTATTGCTAGAGATTTGGTTAAATCCTTTCGTATTACACGTATAATTATGAGATAGAAATTCACACTTCATCGACATCTTCATTTCTTTCAATAAATTAGTTAATATTAGCTACTAACTTAGTTTGATCTAATGAAATGTTTATTAATCCCAATATACATTAATTAGTTTCATTTAATGTTATATGTACATTTAAACTTTGGCCTCTATAAATTCAAAAATGAAAGTATTAGGCCTACCATCTTGACCTTACGCGGCTTGTGGTCTTGTTGCGTTTACCATAAATAATGTATCATTCATACATATTTGCCGTTTACACACACATCAATAACATTTGCCATTGAGATATTTAATGCTATAGTATTACCATCTACGAAATTTACGAATTTCACTAAAATTCTCATACTGACATTTTATTTTTCGATAATCTATTTATTATTATAATTCTATATACAAGTGTTCACATATTTCCTATGCTATTTAATTTTACACATTTTTGAGTTGAATATTAGGTATTCATTTACTTTAAATAAAATAATGCCTCTATTCCAAGGTAGGTAGGTACTACGAAAATAAACACAATAAATATATTTTCAAACATTAAAAAGTCAAGATAAGAAGTACTATATGATAAACACTTGGCTACAATCACATTGAAAATTTAAAAATGTTATCTAACACACACCATTCAACACTAATATTTCAATAATTATGTACATCACTTTAGTGTTGTTATATTTGTTCGTTTAAATCACTGTTACTTAAAATTATTTCGTTGAGACACTAGGCCTGTCAAACGCCTGTCACTTCACAGTTAGGTGACACTCAGAGGGACGCGAGATCCGATGCTCTTCTCGTAGGAACAGGTACTCGCAACTGAGCGGACCCACGTCGATCGAGTCGTTCCATCGCGTCTAGATCAGACGCATTGCGACGGCAGAAACTACAGAACGCGCAAGCCAGCGTATTCTTGAACGCGTTACGAAAGTCTCTATTAAAATACGCATAGATGATTGGATTGAGCGCTGAATTGAAGTAGCCGGTCCAAAACATGATCACCGTCACAACCTCGGGGTATGTACAAGAGTCGCACAAAGACGTTGAAAGGTAAAATAAGAAAAACGGCAGCCAGCAAAGGATGAACGCACCCATGATGATGCCCAGAGTCCTCGCAGCCTTGTGTTCCCGCTTCATTTTGAGGATATTTCTATCTTTAGTCGGGGTCGTCGCATTGATGTGTAACGCACCATTTTTATCGCCAACTTCCCTTGAATGTCGATGCATTAACATTGCGTTCCCGGCTCTAGCGTGAAGCGCTTTCTCCTGTCGATTTGCTTCCTTGAAAATCGCAAGGTACGTAAAAATCATGATGGTGCACGGTATCCAAAATGATATCGAGCTCGATATAACGGCATAAGGTTTATTTACTTTGAATTCACATTGATTGAGTTCTCGCGATCGTAAATATTCACTTGTCGTATACCATCCCATGAAGATAGGAGCGTAAGATATTGTTATGGGGCTCAGCCAGGTCGCTGCTAACATCACGAACGCCATCTGGAAACGGAATTAGAATTGAAAAGTTTACCTACTACGTGCCATCCCTGAGGGATGCCAGATGGAAATACGTCTGTTACATCCTATTGAACTCACAAATCCATTTGGAAATCTTTAAACTCCTACGACTTGCTCAGTAAATGGTTTCAATTTCTATTTCTATGGGTGCAAAATTAGTATTGTATCGCTGATTTATTTGCAGTCCTCTACAAAATTTCATTACGACACTTTGCTCTATTTTTAATAATTTCCACATCGTACGCGATATAAGGTATTTTTTGTATTGTTTTCCAGTTTGGTTTACATTATCAAAGTTTTGATATCGTTTATGGTTTCGATTATAATGGTAAAGAAATTTTCATATCGAACCGATAGTTTTGAGCCTATTCTCTTCAAATAATCATCTCTTTATAATAGTAGTAAAGATATTTTTTTAAATTTAATACATTCTAAACTAAAATAAGTACCGTATTTAGTTCTGGGTCATGTATTATCCAAAAGTGCTCCCATGGTAGAAAAGAAATACTAGACGTTAAAAACTTTCAGTAATTTGATAAGTCTTTGCATAAAAATGCTCGTTTAATAACAGAACAGTCAATTTAAAAGCTTTTTGATGTTAAAACGCGTTCATCGGCTGCAGACAAAAATATTATTTTAATATTAATGATCATTAAAATTGGCGAGGCTTAATTGGTAAGCTTTTATTGTTAAAAGAGTAAATCTAGACTTTATTTTTAAGCCTCTTCTTATCTTGAATTGAGGTAAATGACTTTATAAGATCTCAGAATGTTGAAATTATTGATGTAATATCAACATTCTGGAATATAATGAGAGAAATAAACACTCTTTAAAAATATGTCGAGACACTTTAAGCATGCACTAATGATGCTTTTAATGAAACGGACAAGTGTATCACGGGCTGTCTAAGTGTCCGTAGTTGTGTCTAATAATTCGTTAATCTGTAAAAGATTTTCTTGAATTAATTTATTAAATATAGTTCTGATTCTGATATTTCGACAGAATCTTCAGCATTATAAGTTAACATTAACAATATGGTTTAAAATAAAGTAAATTTAATATTTCACAAATTGCTACTTAAATAATATTTTGTGATACTATGGTACCACGTGCATTATGTTACTTAAACCGCATTATGAAAATTATGGTTAAAGCGTCATAAAACAGAAGCGGGAAACTGATTCGTTGATTAAATTTGCGGTGTGAATTTTCGGGAAAACCTTCGGTTTAATATCACCATAATGTTTCCGTGCTTCGCATGCATGCGGGTTTCAAAGTTTATTTAGGAATAATTTGTACCTTAACGAATAAAACTTGTCGTGTATATTTTTATCACTTTTTTAATTTTAGCGTAACTAAGAAGACTTTAACATTTGTGGTACTATAATTATTTTTGATTGAAAAAGAAAAGAACATATTGTAATTAACTAAAGAAGTAGTATTTTAAATAAAATAATTGGCTCGTCGTCATTTAACAGAAGTTTTTTTTAATGACAAATTTTGATCTTAAGATTATTATAAATAATCTCAGTGATACAATTAATTCTAGTTGTTATATTATTATAGTAAAATATAATCTCAACTCAATCACACGCTCAACATAGTTCATGAGGGTTCAAGAACTATGGTCAATTTAACGTTTAATAGATACAAATTGTATCTATAAAGTCGTTTAAATCGGTTTCTCCCGCGTGGTGTGCTGCTAAAATGTATGTTACAGAATATAATTGATTTCTTGGCCAAATTTCATTCAAAGTACTTTTTGCGTGAAGGCGTAACAAACATCCATCCATATTTATAATATTAGCAGAATAAAACCATACCTTCTTCGTCATCTTGACGGGGTACTTCAGAGGTTTGACAATAGCATAGTACCGATCAACTGATATACAACAGAGATGTAATATCGAGGTCGATGTGAAGTACACGTCAGAAGAGTTCCAGAGGTCACATATGACTGGTCCGAAGATCCATTCGCTGTAGAACTGCACGCTGAAGTTGAAGGGCATGACCACCATCGCGACCAGGATGTCTGCGAACGCGAGCGAGACCACGAAATAGTTGGTGATGACGCGGAGTTTTCTGTAAGTGAAACGTGTGTGTTCAAACGTACTCTTAAAGTAGGTACTTCGTCTCAGTTGTATATCAACTGTTATATTTTTATAGATATTCATTTAGCACAGATAGCCAATCAGTTTTAACCTAGGTCGTCCAAACGAGAGCTCCTAGGGTTAATTTCTGCGCACACCTCTAGTTATTTTTAATATCACAAAAAATTATTATCCCTTGCTTCAGCGAAGGAAAACATCGCGAAGCAATTGCATTTATAAAAGTTCTCCACAATGTTCTCAAAGGTGTGTGAAGTCTACTGATCCACACTTAGCAAGCGTAGTACACCATAACCTAGGACCTCGTAGATAGGACGACAAAGCACGCGTGATTGCACACGAATCAGCACACCCAAGGCTTCCTTGACGCAGATAGATGAAGAATAGGAGTTAATCCGAAAAGTGAAATGTCGTAACATGAAATATCTCGCGATAAGAACTGCTACGTATAGATTGCCTCAGGCTTATCAAAGCACGGCGCTCATTTTTCGACGGTCGCCTGCTCGCCACGCGCGCTGTTTCTTAACTCGATCAGTTACCAGCTTCTAACCTGGCTACAATCTACTAAAGGTCTGTTACTGAATAAGGGTTTCTTCTAATAACCAAGTGGGGCCTAGAGCATTCTTCACAGCAAGGATCCAATGCCTATACTGGCCAATACATGTGTCGTAAGATTTTACGACAATGACCGGTACGAACGCCCTGCGTGGCCGTAGTACATGAACGACTCACCTGTGCCTCATAACACTGACGATGACCAGCAAGTTGCCCAGGACAGCCATGATGACGATCAGCAGGAGAACAGCAGTCCGCAGCCGGAACATCACCGACTGCGTCCATTGTTCATCGTCCTCTCTGGGGCCCGTCTCGTTGCGAGTCACGTTTATGTGATCCATAGGGGGTTGCCTACAGGTGACAAACAGTATTATTAACGTAAACGTATGTACGTAATATGTATGTATCTAAGTATCTGTGTACCTATTTCCATATATATATTATATAATTCAGATATACATAATAGTATATTAAGTAGTGTTTATGTAATGTTTTAAGATTTATTTTATTCAGTGTTGTTTTAACACCTACCATCAGCTTTTTTCCATATCCACCAAGGGTTGACTGGTGCACAATGCCATAAGGCATTAAGTTATACCCTTTGTTGCTTTTTGTTGAGAGGTGACATAAATTTAAATAAATAAAAAAATAAAAAATAATAGCCTTATTTTCATCGATTTAGTTTTGTCTAGCGGGTCTAGTATTATTTATATATTTAAACTTCATTGACCACTATAATTATTGCGGTACAATTGGCGAGCTTA
>DWJZ01000814.1:0-27725 GCA_018249125.1 Asbolis capucinus
CTCAAAGGTGTGTGAAGTCTGCCAATCCGCACTTGGCCAGCGTGGTGGACTATGGCCTTAACCTTCTCATTCAGAGAGACCCGTGCTCAATAGTGGGCCATATAATAATAATAGAACTGTAATACGAAGAAACAATTTTTTTTATAACTGTACTGTTAACCGTTGTGGAGTTTTGTCTGGAGCCAATCCTGAGCGAAGAATTGCCCGGAACACTTAACATACTAATATACAAACATACAGTGCAAGTTAAATGAAAGTTTGTTAATTCGTTTATATTTTCCGTGGTAACCTAGTCGGGTCGTTTTCGACGTTGCCCGCGTCATGTGTTAAAATAACAGTCATTTTTATAATTTAAAAAAACCTACTTCAAATGCCTACAACTAGTTATACAAACGATCATAGACGTGACCAGTTAACGCGTTATTAAAAATAACTCAAAAACTATCCGTCAGATGTCGCTCAAATTTAATGCAATTATCCGACAAGTATTAGCTTTTGAAAAAAAGAATTATAAAAAATGAAATATCCAATTTGAAGTTAAAAACGAATATTAAGAAAAACAAGACAAATGCTAATAACTCAAAATCCATTGGTCAGATGTCGCTCAAAACATAGCTACATGGCAGTATGCGACAAGTATGTACTAACTTTTGATAAAAAAAAATCATTAAAATTACTGAACCCAATATAAAGTTATGAATGAACATTAAGAAAAACAAAAAACAGTAACTCAAAAGCACCCCGTCTGCTACGGGGCCAGTACCTTTACATTTGAAGTAAGTACCTTTGAAAAAAAAAAAGAATTATCAAAATCGATCCATGCAGTAAAGAAGTTATGCAGTAAGGAAAATAGAAGTATTAAAAAGTACAAGAACTCCAAAACTACTCGCCAGAGGTCTGTTAAACAACATGGGACCACATAGCAAGCACCTGCTTTCGATCAAAAAACATTTTCAAAATCGTTTGACCCATTTCTGGTCTGTGGTAACATAAAAAAAAATACACACGTATTGAGTACATGCTCCATTCTAACTAAAATCTATGTGCTACATTTCATAAGGGTGTTTTCCATCCATGCATTATTATAAACTTTCACTTTTATAATATTAGTGGTATGAATTGTCTAAAAGGATGTCTTTGTTGAGTGTTAAGAAAATTGTTTTATTCTGAATTCAGAATGTATGTATGTGTATGTATCTTCGTGTAGGTACCTTATTTGTTTGTAATTGTTAATGGTAAAAAAACATAGGGACAATTCAGACCCGCTACTTTTTTCAATTGGAAGAATAAGTTAAGCGACATCGGGCGCGGTCAGTATGAGAATGGGTGACCGCTAGTGACTAAAATTTCATAAGCGCTTCCGTGCTTCGGAGGGCACACAAAGCCTGTCCTGATCCTTATCGTTAGATAACAATCGTTAAGCCTTGAGGTCTTCGGACGGCTTAAAAATTCCATGATTTGGTTTCATCTCTAACTCGTTCAGCAAACCGTGTTGAGGCCGTGTTGATCTTGTGGTCTCCTCAGTATGAAAAGAAGCCTGTGGTCAGTAGTAGGCTATTAACGGTTAGAATTCACCTTCGTTTCTTCGTTTGTCGGCTATTTCTTATATAAAAAAAAAAGTTAAGACTGACGTTATTTGACAGTAATAAAAAACTTAGTAAATAATGGATTTAATGGGTAAAGCGGTGATAGTCTAGTGGTTTGACCGCTGGTCTCTTGATTGGGAAGTTCTGGGTTCAAATCCTGCGACGTCCATAAAGTTCTCAAAAGTGTGGATGTCTCTCAATCCGCACTTGCCCAGCGTGCTGGACCTCACATTGTGAGTGGCGACCCGAACCCAGTAATGGGACAGTTATGGGTTGAAATGATGATAGGATTTAAAATGATATTCCCATAGTTATTATTAATTGTCACAATTAAGTAAAAAATATATGAAATCTTCCAAATTTCATGTCGAATTTTAAAAATGTAACCATATTTTTATTGGCCATACCGATTAAGTTAATTTATTTTAAAATTTCTAATACTTAGTTCTTAAGAATTTAAAATTGAAGAAAAATTGCGCTAAAAAATTTTTAATTCAACAAATTTTACACACGATCCTGGTGGAATTTGAGAAAATCTAGCATTTTGTTAATTTTTTAAGTTTTCTAATAATCTGTATGAATATGTTAAGAAATGAAAATTAAAAAAAATACAGTGATTTTTAAAAATCTTACCGAAAAAATCGCTGTCACTAATTTGCATAATATTAAAAATAATGTATGTAATCTCATTATATTTCAGTATTCTTCGGGTACAAACTGTACAGATCTATAACTGACAAGGAGAAAAAGAGAGAGGAGAAAAAGAAAGCGAAGCAAATGAAGAAGAAGAAGTAGACAGAAGAAGACGATACGAGGACACGGTGATGACTTAAAAATTATGTATTTATTTACAAATAAGTAGCATTCATGATCAAGATGACTTTCTCATATTTAATTCTTATTTTTACCGTTATATTTAAAGTCTCGTCAAGATGGACTCGAAGCGTCACTTTTCAAAGCCTAGCTAGCCTAGCTAGATCTACAAGATATACATACATACATACTGACTCAGCATACGTTTTCATATAAATGATGAACTTTTATCAATTCGGACCAGTAGTTTCTGAGATGAGCGCGTTCAAAACATCTTGTATTTTTGTTTAATGTAAATCCGTATTTTAAACGATATACTTAAATATACATATACGAAAAATAAGCAAGTATCAAGAATGTTTTTTTTGTCCTATATTTGGGAATAATATAGTAATACTAAGTATTAAATTTGCCTTCTTATGCCACTAGATAGACCGTTTTTATGATTCTAGCTCGAAACATTGTATATTCTATCATATTAAAAATAATTGTAGTTAAATTTTTTAACTTTGATTTCTTTTCATAATCATACAGAGATATTTAATGAGTACTAAATTTTTCAGTCATCCCGTAAAAATGACTGATTTAAAAATATAAAAATTATAATTAAATATATTTATTTTTCTTAATGTTATATACTTGCGAATGTGTGAACACTTTTGTGACGTGTTATTTTTTAAATGAGTTATCAACACAGTTCCTTTAATATAAGGCCTAATGAATATGTATTCGTTTCTTTTCATGTTGACATAACCTCAAAATTAAACTTTATGTATATACATTTTTTTTAAATATCCGTTTTTCTATTTAAAACAACTTTTCAAAACACAAAATGGAGTTATTTTTGTTGACGGTATAAACTTTTGTAAATGTATTAATTTTAAAAAAAATCGAAGGAAAAGTAACCTTATTATTAGAACAATACTTGCCCGTACATTGCCAGTTTTATTCTGAATATCTACTTTAATAACTAAGAAAGGTAAACATTTCAAATTTTAATGTTAAAATTTTAAAATATGTACACATTTTAAACATTGTGTTGGAATTTAAGTATTTCAAAAATATTGTAGCGATTTTATGTATTTTTTTTATTGTAATGATTGCCAAATCTCCACTGATCTCTGTAAAGGCATTGTTATAGGCAATACTTGTATTGGCCGTTGATTAAAAAAAAAAGAACTTTTTACAAGTTTTGAAATACAGTGTATCATTTTTTTTGTTGTCTGTGGACTTGTCACATGTTTGACTATCTGTAATATTACTAGTCTGTCTCCAATATGTATGCGATGCTACAAAGATGGCGACTAAAAAACCTAGCGGCAAAAATATATTCATATAAAGCCTATTCAATGCTATCGGAGAAAAGTGGAAATATCACAATATTTTTATCAGTGTTTATAATCAGGAGGACATTCCGTGTTAGTGAACTATAGTGTTTATATTTTCTGTTGAATATATGTTTATTTTTATTTATTAGTTTTTTTTATCTCCTTACATCCTAATTGATATTGTGTCATATAAATTTGGTCAATAATATTTCCCATAAACTGATAGAAACATGCATTAATGGCCCAGCAGCGTTAGAAAAAAATGTCTAAGTTAGGCGACGGAGAGCGCGGAACGGGGATGGGAAACCGCTAGTACAAAAACCATGAGTAGTGCTTAGGATAACACGTAAAGCCGGTTGTTATAGTTAAGCTGTTTTGGACATTATCCACTCAGACAATCTGGATTAAAGCAGTGTTGGTTGCTGTGGGCGTCATCTGTGATAAGGAGACTTCACTCGAGGAGAGAACAAATAAATCTCTCAAGCACCCAAGCGGAACAACACGCAGTCTACTCGCCGACTTGAATAGAGTACTGGTGGCTGTCTGGCGGAGTTCAATGCCGTCATTTACTTGATAATCAAAAGATCCAACCGGCGGGTTACATTATACTATTTAAGCATAAGCAACCAAGCATAATATTATTTAAAATAAGTACCTACTTTTTAGACTGCTAACGGTACATATTCAGGTTCCAGGGGAAGGAAATTGCCCCTATAGGTAAGCTATAGTGTGCGCGCCAGAGTAATAAAATTTAATAAATTGATGTCCTCTATAATCTTTGATATCCTCTATAAGACTGTAGTACACCACTTTGCTCTATTGTCAATAGTTTCCGCAGCATAGGTACGAGATGTAAGCATATTTTTTCGAAATTATTTACCACCTCGTATTCCATTATTATCCTATTAAAATAAACGGGGACACCGTTTTACCGCCCGCATACTATAGGCGGTGACTAGCACTTCCGCGCACACTGTGGTACCTGCCACCAAGCTATCTTGTAACCACGACATTGGTCTATTAGTGTATTTATCAATCTATCTGTATCCATTTTTTTCGTCGTTGAATTAATATAGTCTTTGATGCCATTTTAAGGTATGTACGGAAACAAGAGTTCGATAAGGCAGACATTTACATGACAGATAAATGATTGTTCCGGGGTTATGGATGTTATTTGTGACAGACTAAATCCTAGTGCATGTTATGAATGCTTTTATTTACATCATAAGCAAAGAAAGTACTTTTTATTGGTCTGAGGCTATATATAGAATATCATAAATATTTTTAATTGAATTATAACTCCTTAACATTCTGGATTATTTGTTATCACAATAACAATTGTATCCGTTTCATTTTAATCGAAAAAATCCACAGTACGGATATAACGGACTATGAATATAACGGAGTTCAATAAAAATACAAGACATTATAAATTATGTCACTTTACTTCAACAAAAGCCATTTTAAAGATAAATACCACTATATCTACTTATATACGGACATATTACAACCTCATACACCTGAATCGAAAGATTATCACATTTTTCATTAAGTTATCTGGCCGATTTACTTATAGCTTTTTTAAATATTTTGATGATTTCATACTAACATAGTTTCTTTGAATGTGCAATATTACTTTTTAAAACACGTAATTAAAGTCACAAAATAGTATTTATATGAGAAAACAAACTTCTACGTTAAGTGATTATTAAATATTCTCGTAAAAACAAAACTGTTCTGTCACTCTGACCCGCTTTGTCAATGAAGTTTCCCGCGCTTATTATAGATAATAAATCAAACTTAACCAATGTTTTTTTAATACTAAAAATATTAATGTTCTTAAGTGTCATTCCAACTGTCACCCTTATTATAGGTAATAAATCAAACTTAACCAATGGTTTTTTAATACTAAAAATATTAAGATTCTTACGTGTCATTTCAACTGTCACCCTTATGTAATAAAGACTATTTTATTAAGGACATCGTACCTACATATATAATATAGTTTAAAAATACTTAATAATATTACAATTATACTATATATTTTTTTTTTAAATAAGAATTATTTCATATTAAAATTACGTTTCAAAATAATGAATTGAAAACCTATCTTTTTCTGCTTCTTCTCCCAACGACAGACTAGTAGACACGCCGTTCAGAATTAAAACTGTTTCGCACGGGCGACGGTTGAGGTTTCTTTCACTTCTCTGACTACAATCTGACCTCATGGCAGTGATATCATTTAGAATGGTAAAGCGCAGATTAAAAGAAACCTATTTACTCTTGTTTTGAAAACACCTACGTTACACTTGAGCTGAAACAGTGACTGTGATAAGTAAGTTCTTACAGTATGCAGTAGATTCAAATGACGAATGTTATCCATACCTAACGAAGAGATGTCTAAAACAAAGAATACATGAAAGTTTAATACGAGTCAAGAATACTGCTGTACTTTGTTTCCGCTTTTTTGGAATTTTAAACTCAGCAACGAATGGGTGGCATTTAACTAACAAATAAAAATTGTCTATTTCAATCAAAAATACTGATTATACATCAAAATTTGCAACTCCAGCTATTTTGACTTTGTCAACTTTTGCTATTGTGAGTATTCCACAAAAATGCTATTTTTATAAATCAAGCCATTTTTTAGATGCGCATTAGAGATAAATATATTAAAGGCCGTTGATGTTTTCGAATTATTCATATTTCTAGTTTTAATAAACAATCAGTTTATTTGCAGCACAATAATTGATTAGATGTAAAAAAAGTTTAATTGTTGAACATAAATTGATAAGTGATAAGTTATTTCATGTACACATAAAAATATCCCGCAAAGAAATACTTTTCAGTAAAAAATAAAATCTGTATCAATTGGGGATGCTAGCAACAAAGTTGAACTCATAAAATCCTTCATAATTGTGACAGGTTTACAGTATATTCCTGGATTGATGTTCTTACACACGGACTGTATGTTATCTACGCCAGCCTTCGACATTTCTACTTTAGAAGACCAGCCATAGTTATCATCCATGGTCCTAGTATGCCAGTTGCAAAATGGATCGCAAAGGAAAAATGCCGTCGTAAAAGTAAGTTGCAATGGTGGAGCTGAAGTTAAAAATAAATAAATACTCACGTGACTGAGCAATTCAAGAGACGAAATTAACGTAAAGCAACCAAGTTGTACTCACTTCTACTTTATATTCAAGATAAAGAGTTTAGTCTGAAATATAATGTTTTTATACCGCCACAATAAACAATTCAATATTATAAATCCTAGCTCGCACACACTCTGGTATTATTTCCAATCCACTGACAAGATGGCGGATGTTGTCGATGGCTTGTCACGTACCATCCATTTGTAAGTCCTTTTTCGTAGAAGGGAACTCTTACTCTTACTTACTCAAGGTTTCACGATACTACTTGTACATATTTCGATGACCTACCATCTTTTTTGCATCTCATATCTCGCGAACGTATTATATTTAATATTGCTTAAATTCGTGAAGGTACATCCCAGTCACGATGTCTTCAAAGTCCGCCATCGTTCTTGTTTGTGCTGGGAGCATACAGTCAAGACTTTCAGCTTATAAAGTTATGAAGGTCTGGCGTTCACGATTTCTTACTCTTACAGCTGTGTTCATGGAAGATACTTATCTAAGCCATGGCTCAACGCTAAGCAAAATACGCTATTTTATTTGGAATTATACTTCTTTTGTTGTGTAAGGAAAAGTTATGAGCAAATTTCTGCGTTGCGCACGCACACCGTCCCATAAAGCGGCACCCTGAAGTTAGCTAGTCAATATTTGTTTTTTTTTCTTCTATTTGCGTCGTTTTTCCTACAAAAGCATCTTACGACATAGATATATTTTTTTTAAAGATATCTTATTACGCTAAGAATGTATAACTTCTTACGTGCACACATAAATACACACACTTAGTATTTGTCAGTACGGATGTTTCAAAACGAACACCGTTTAAAAAAAATCACGAACTATTTTATCTGAAATAATTTCTTCAACGCCCTATATGAAATATACATACTTACAATCAGTTACCTATATCAAAAACCGTATAGTGCATATTTGCCCTAATATTTCTAAAACTATGGGATATAATATAAATAGATATTTAATACCCGATATTATGTATTAAAAAAAATGATTATTATGTAGAAAATAAATAGAAATTTCTTCAAAAGCTAGAATGAAATATGTATGCAATTACGAAATTATTATTGATAAAGATCATTTCACATTAAATACATCTCGGAATTCTACTTCCAAAATAAAGCGATCGTGAAAAAAAAACAAAAAAGTTGTTGTCCAATGTTTTGTCTTTAGAAAAAATAAATTTCAATCAATACATTTCACAACATTACACATTTTCAATATTGAATAACGTGTTACATTTGGCTACTTAAAAATAATTATCGAATTTCACAGACATTATATACACAGTTAAAAATAGGTTTTGCGGTTTAGTAGAATACTCATACATTTTAAGTAGCTAGCGGTATGATTTTTTTTTATTTTTTTTCTTTGTAATAGTATAAAAGTTAGCCTATTTTAAACCTCGACAGTCTTCAAAATAACATAAAAAATACAGATTCAACAAACGAATTATTAAATAAGAAACGGAATTTGAGCCTTATTATTGGAGTTAAAAAGAAAAGTTAAAAAAATATGCAAAAAAAAACATCGCTCATTTAATGAAACACAAACAATTACTGTTTTTTTTCATCTTATAACTAAAAATATAGCTTTTATTTAATGTTGTGGTTAAAATAAGGTCTTGATTTGTCGTTATAACAATAGCCGACAAACGAGCAGTGCCACATAAAGTAAATGACCACACATCACAAATACCATCATCACAGAACGGCGAATGTAAAAAAAAAGTTTTTTTTTTTTATTAGCGATATTCAATTATTATTGATACAAATTGCCGATTGCTAAAAAAAAAGTGATTACATCACAATAATATAACTATTATCGGTGTTTTAAATTAACATGAAAAAAGGCATTAACTATGATGCATCCCGCAAAACAATGACATAAGTAGAATCATTAACAAAATTAGAATATCGCTAAATATAAATAAGAACATAATTGTTTACACACACATACCATCAAACTAGGATTCCCTGTATCGACAAAAAGCATAGCAATTGACAGCAACTTCTTTTATTAATTACACTTGAAGAATTCGTACTAACTTACAGTATAATATATCATTTTTCTGAACGTCAGTAAAATATAGATTGGATTCATAATTTTCTGTTATATACGAGTATTGTTTCACCAAACGAGCGATATGAAATAAGTAATTTCTAGTCGAGGCTCAAAATACAATAAAAATACCTCAAGCTTTTCGTCATATACATATATATCAATATTTTCATTCCGTATTTAAAGCACAAATATTTGACAAGCATTATAAATTTTCAGTCTAGTTTGTGATAGATATTTAAACCTTATTGTTGTTTATAGTTTCGATAATACAGAATATTACTATTGAATTTAATAAGGCTATTTTTGGCAAGTATATTATAGTTATGTTATAAATACATATTATGGAAAGATTACATATTTGTACTAAATTTTCGTTTCAATTATTGAGTTAATGAAGGCGTAACTGTATTAAAAAAATCTACTTACATTTATCCCGGTATCGGGTCTTACAATTTATTAAAGCGTGTAACGCTGTTTTTAAAGAAAAATAATTAAATTATAAAAACTTAATCTCACGTTACTAATTTTTACTAATCTATATTTTAATTTGGAACTCGATGATCTCCATCTAACCAATTAAAATCGATACTATATACATTGAGACGAGCTTACCTAAGTTATAATCTATTCAACTTACACTACAATTTTTTTTCAATGACTCAAGCTTTTACCAAGCTTCTAAGCTATAAATGCTTCAATAAGATAACCTCACATCATCGAAGATATAAAAATATACCACGAATACTACGAAAAGACAATTATGATGACAAAGTATTAAAAAAAGTCCAAATTTTAAAAAATTACAAGCAACATACTAGTTTACTTATTCTCTATTAAGTGGGGTCCGAAGCCTTGTCGCGTGAAAATATATTTTTTCATTTTATCTTAGGAAAAGTATATCGAATTAATTTAACTTTATTATAACCTATCGATCGAGGCTCCCTCTACCCAAGAACAAGATAACAAGGAACATTAACGGAAACGGAATTAAGTCAAAATCTTCCGTTGTAATTGGTCGTAACTCAAAAAAGACGTCTTTTACAATTAGTCTCCTACTTTGGTATGTATTATACAAAAACATGTAAACTAACAAGTATTACTGATAATTATGATTATTTCAACGAGAACCATCAACAAAGCGGGTACAAAGTTATTCAGTCGTCATAGAATGATATAATGACAAAAATGAATATTTTTTTATCATTAATTTAGTTTCGCAGTTTTTTTATTATACAGTAATGATAATTAATATTTACATTTTTAATTACTACATTTTTTTTGTAACTATTTACAATGCTACTACAATAATTATTTGTCGACTCAAATTCACCACCTTGCGAAAATCGAAACAAACCCAGTTTCAATAAAAATAGTTTGAACTACATGTTACAAAAAAAAAACCCACACTAACATTAATATAAAAAAAATATTTGCTGTATTAAGTTTCTTACAAAAACATTTAACATTATGATCAAAGAAAATTTGTGAATTTTGAGGTTATTAAAAGTCCGGTGGTGAAGGGAGTCGAAACTAGAAATATATATCATAAAAACGAAAATGCCCAAGCCTCGCGGCGTCCGCCATTTTTAAAGCGAGCCATAACCGAACGTGGCAGATTTGATGGCAAAATGTTAGATTTCGGACTTACGACACTTTTGCCTAATGATTCATAGATTATTTCTCGGTAAAAATTTAAACTGTATTTTATAATTACCCAAAATATGCAACATGCCATGAGTACATTCGAAAAATATTAAACAATTACTGTAGATTATTATACTGAACTCAATTTATAACATGTGCAACAATTTTAGTACTTATTTCACAATACATTTGTGCTCTTCTGTCCACATAAATTATGTACTTAGTGATTTCTTTATTTTCACAAAACATTCTTTTAACATGTAGAACGTGTACACAAATGCTGTGCTCCAAATTATTACATAAAATGTATTATTAATTTAAAATTTTATACAATTCAATTGCACAATTTATTTTAGAAATAATCATCAAATCAATCTACAAAAGTAGAACCCCAACATTGATACCATAAAAGCGTCATAATGACAAGCATTCGATATATTTTTTTTGTTATATTTTTAAAGTACCAATGCCGGGCTTCGCCACCGCCAGGGTGTGTAAAAAAAGAGGATCGGCATCAACCGTTACACTACACTAGTGAGGTCCGTTTGGTGCTGAGGAACGTCGACACACGTAGCGCTCACGGGGCGGCAGCAGTCACTTGGGGTGCCCGTTGCCAAGCGTATGGTCGGCGACCTGCAATACGATCGACGTTGAGAGCGCGCAGCCGTGTGTCGTCGTTCCTAATGAGGCTGCAAGGGCTCACGCTGGGCGGGGTTTGGGGAATTTTGGAAAATCCGGCTCGAAGGACCAATTCGGAAAATATAACCACCGCCGTGCGTTTTTATACACGCTTGGATGTCGGACTGCTTTCGAAAATTGTAAAATAGTAGTCAGATTCCCAAGCAATTTCACCCGTCACCAGAGGTTTGTCAGAAGCGAGGAGAACCCAAGATTATGTGATGAAAAAAAATTGCAACCCATCTTTTGAAACCCGCTCCAGATTAGTTTGTTGATTGGGATTTTTTCGCTCTATACATAAGGAAGGAGCCCCACAGGACACGATATACACAGCTGCGCGCAAGCTATCATTTAGCTGTTACGTTTACACAATCACATATAATAAAATGTATTTTTAATCAATTTCACATCAGTCACTGTTGTCCTATCAGTAAAAATATGCATTTTTAAAGCTCAGGTAGGCTACCTAGCTTCTAGTCGCCGAAAATGACTTAAGATAAATACATATTTTTACTGAAGAATCAGTGCCTAATATGTAACTAACTCTTCAACTTAAGCACTATCCATCGGCCTTACAACTCAAGTCAATTCAATGTTTTCGTAATAAGAATTTACATAGTTAAATAAACCAAATATTTCTTATGTTATGTTTCTTCAAAGTTGCTAGAACACCCGATGGATAGTGCACACAACACGAAATAAAATCACAAAAAAGACAACGATAACAATATAAAGCAATATGAAACATAACAGCCAAACAATAATAAAATAAATATAGAAAAAACAGTTCAAGTGCCATAAAAACCCTGTGTACGCAAAAGTGTTAAGCGTAAAACACACACATGCAACCATATTAAAATTTAAAAAAAAATTGCTAATATCGCTTATTAAAACATCTAAGTGTCATCTGGAACCTTAAATGCTAAACACAACTTAACTTTTAAGTATACCTTTCCTATTTCAAAAATATTATAGTAAACGTAGCACCCAGTTCAAAACAGAACAATATAACTTATTAAAGGACGAACGGCGAATTTTACAAATACTGAAGAAATTATTAAAAAAGTTATTAACGGATTGGATTAAAAAAAAATTTCGCTATTCGTCATAAAATTATAAATTAAATAAAAGAATTCATTCCTACTAGGATTACAAAGAAAAAAATATACTATACAATTTTTGTTGTCAATTTCACTTTATGCATAACCCTTCATACAACTTTACCAATGACTTGTTGCTTTTTTATGTAACTGTATTAGCTTTTCGGGAAGAATTTCTAAATCTGTACCGCAATGGTACCGCAAAGAAAAATATACAAGTATTCAAACTTAAATAAATGAAGGTGAGAAAATAAATAAAATACAAATATCCTTTGCACAATGTAAAGTTTTAATGAATTTAAGAAAACATTTGTAATATTAATGAGAAAATATATATTTGTGAAATAAAATTTAACACTAATATTTACAATAGTTACAGCTAATTAATAATTATGAAATTCGTGATGATAATCTCATTTTTTTATTTCTTAAAGTATATCTTAGTTCTAAAAAAATCTTAATCGATGTCTGTATTGAGAACAAAACGAGGCATCGTTTGTAGATATTTTTAACGAATAACGAAAAAAAATTCTGTTAAAATGCTGAGGTAAAAGAGCGGGGAATTTACCTGGCTTCATCGACTTAAAATATGTTATATATCGTGCGCGAGATCATTAGGCCCACGAGAGAAATATTTAGCTAAAAGCAATAAATGACGATGCCAATATTTTTAACATAAAAATAGTTTGGTTCTATGGATATTTGATATTAAGATAATATTTGTAACATAAGACTTGTTTAAAAACGTCAAATTATATATATATATATATATATATATATATAGCTATATAACCCGTCAATTATCTACAAACGAAGCCTACTTAAGTATGCTCATTCAAAACAAATATATGTCAAAAAATAACTAACAAACATACATCTTTCTACCATTTAAACACTAACTAACATGGTAACAACAATGGCACCATTAAAATTACATTTCCAAATAAAAAAGTCAAATTTCTTTTTAACATTAGTCCTGTATATTTTTTTACTGACCAGTGTGTTAAATTATCAGTTAAATTTTATTTATAGCAGCAGCTAATGTGAAAGTCCCTTACTACTGAATGCTCGTGTTTATAACTAAAGAATCATGGCAGAATTTGCATACAAAAAAATACTTTCTTGGTACTTACAAATTGGATTCAATATATTGTCAACTGCCGAAGTTAAAAAATATTTTCTTACTATACATAGTTCATAAATTCTTGGTTAAATCATTTTAAAATCGTTATTTGGACAAGCTAATGTCAGTGTTACTACAATAAGCCATTGAAAGTAAATATCCAAATTATAAATTCGACTATAAAGAACACATTTTAGAATTTCTAGGCTCTTTGAATTTTTAATCATTTTTAATACAAGAAACTTAGCGTGATTCTATATATCCTCATTAACTCTCAGTAGCAATAACACTGAACTGTAACTGATTTAAAAATTTAAAAAGCACCAAATTAATTTAACGCCACAAACTTTCAAAAGCGTTGTGATTCAAAAAAGGTTGATCACATTAAAAAAGTATTATATTTGGTTTTATCAAAATATAAATGTGACCGTAAAATATAGTATTCACTATAAATGTGATGTTATTTTATTAATACTTAATATGTGAGCAAATTAAGGGTGGAAACACCAGCAAGAGGAACAAATGTTTAATTTACAAGCTAAATTCAGTCAGGTCAAGTACCTATCGTTTTTAAGACCCCGCGTATTTTAATAGAATAACGTCATATCTGCATCTACGACCCCAAGTATTTTAATAGTATAACTTCTTATCTGTATCTACGACCTCGGGCAATTATAATTGTATAAAGTTATATCTGCATGTACAACCTTCACGCATTTAATAATATATCGTCATATTTGCATATACGACGCAACAAACTACTCCTTACCATCGTCATAAAAATTAAATTGAAGGAACAAGATATAAAACCCTGTATTATTTTCACAATTTTTTGAACAAGCTAATTTTTTTTTTATTATTATACGAAATGTTTCTGAAACTAAACAGTTTCGTTTTTTGTTTCATTCAAAACTTAATAGCTAATAAATACTTAATTTTAAATAAATTAAAGCTGACATGGTAATATGTTCTGTTAACGAAAATGGCCGTAACTTTATAAAAGAAATAAATGTAAAAATATATGTAACTTATTAACGTGTAGACATATAAAATATAACAAAAATATATTTAAATATTTCGGTTTGATAACTTTTCAATAACAGTTTTTGACTAAGTATATATATATATATATAACTCTCTAAAGATAAAACTAATCATAGATATTTTTAAAAATAATATAACAATAAACAATTAAATAAACATATAACATATATATACAAAAAAAAACACAAAAAAACATTTTTTCTACATTATCTGGCAAAGAATTCATCCGAAGAGCCTATTTCAAGGTGACATAAGTACAAAATAATGTATAAGTCATATATAAAATATACAAGTTATAACAAAATATATTCCTACGTACAACATATATAGGGAATATCATATTGGAATGTTGTATACACCATCCGCTCGCAACAGCCATACAGGTAACATAGTTTAATAACAATATTAAAAATGCATAAAATTCGATTATTTTGGAATTTAAGATATATAGTATCATATGTTTTTCAAAAAACAATGTGCTTCATTTATTTTGATTATAATTATAAGCATTCGTTGTAAAAATAGCGTAAATGCCTTTCCTACGGTTTTCTTTAGAATTATCTGAACGGACTTTCTTTAACGTATAAATATTTTTTTATTCATATATGAATCAAATATTTTATACGAATAAATCCTTAGTGTACGTTTAAGGGTGTAAAATGTAATCTAAATTGCATTAAATACCTTTGAGTATATCCTTCAGAACATTTTATACCGTAACATACGCTTTTAACATGTTGTATATTATTTCTATATAAACACATTCCACGCACAAAAATGGTATACAATATATATAAATATTTATTTATAAAATTGTAAATAATATTGTAAATAAACACTTACAAAAGCCACTACTGTTTAAGTGTTATATATGTTATATAAGTGTAAATATATTAATACAAAAGATTATTCAAGTATTTAGATATAACATGTTAAAAATATATACACATATTTTAAAAAGACCTTGATTATATGAAAATATTTATGAATTTGTATCGTTTTACTAATATCTTAGTAAAAAACGTATGATTCTACAATTAATATCATAAAAAATGGATCAAGAACATAAGATTCTAACTTTAATTTATCGAATAAAGATTTATCTTATACAGTTAGTGAATTCAGTCATATTTTCCAAAAATGTCCGTAAATTAGTACCAATATATTATTTTGGCATTTATAAAATATATATATGTATTTAAGTACTGTATGAGCCTATATTAATTTTTAAATGAATATTATACTCTACTATACAAGTTCTTGATACTTAAAATTGTGTATATGTTTAAAAATTATAATTATATCTAAACTATGTTATTACCTAAGCATAGTATACTAGTAAACATACAATATAAGACAAGAGCACAAAAAAATATGAAATACAGTATTTATATAAATCTATTATACAACTAGAATTGTATATTATAAAATTTGTACATCAGAAAACTTTAATAAATAAAATGAGACCTTTAAATATAATTTATGTATATAACGCGTATATATTATACACTACTTCCATACTTGTGTAATTATACACAAAATTAAAACAGTCGACGATCAATTAGTTGAATTAATAATGTTGTACAATTTAGATCCCGCGGGAATATATCACGCCATTTATATTTTTAAATGTTTAGACTGAATGGAATGCTTACAACAGTATGTGCTAAAAAAATATATATTTCAAGACAGCACGACACACGATAGTTTGTCCAATAGAAAAAAAAACAAAAAAGTGTAGTGTTCAGAACAAAGATACTAATATTATTGTGATACGCATTAAAAAAATCTCTTATTTATGAAGAAAAAAATTGCGTAAAAATGTCACATCAATGTCAGATTGACGTCAATGCCTCTGCATTATTATATTAAGAAACGTCATTAACAATGTCTATATGTCATTCTAAGAAAAAGTAAATTTGGAACTGATTATTTGTATATAGAACATATTTGTGGGATTTTAAGTAAATAATTTAACCCAAAATAGTATTTTTTACATTTTTATCGATTTGTCTGTGTCTTAGTGCTAATCTCAGAAAATGATACAAAATATATAGTCATATCAAACACAATAGAATATCGTATGTTACCTCGAATCATGATATCTTGAAACAAATATATATATATATCACAAATTAAATTCCAAAAATATAAACAAAAAATAAGTAAAATACTCTCTTAATATATAATAAAATAATTAATCCTAACAGGTATAATAAAGGTAAAATAACTCAAAATATCGATTTTTTTACTGAGAAACTTGCATAATTTGTTTGTAAATAACTTCAAGAAGTGTCTCAAATCAGCCTGTTAGTAAAAGTATTTAAAAATTTATTGATCACCATTGTAACAGAAAAACCATAAAAAAATTACAATTAATAATTATGATGTATTAACAAGGAATGTTTGCTTTATTATATGATTTTTTAATTTTTTTTTTATAATTTAATGAGACTGCATCACAGACAAAAAAATAAAAAAATTTTGAGTTATGTCCTTGTGATCATCCAAAGCAGTGAGAATTAATTTAACAGACAGATTTGACAGTTAAACAGAATTGACCGTCTGGCAGTTATAATGTCATTAACCAACTTTCAGTTGATAGCTGGCGTATTGTATAATTAGACGATTAAATACGGAAGTGTCTTTGTAGCCGCAATTACTGTAGGCTTGGGTTTTTGACCAGATTAAATATTGTTAAGAATATATGACTATTAATAGATTTCATATTTCATGGTATAAAAAATAAACTTTTCTGTAGCCCAAAAATTAGGTCGATATAAAATCGTATCACATCTTTCAAATACAACTTAAGGTTGGGGCAATTTTTGCAATTCTAATTGTAGTAATTATTTTCTTGAATGCATTCTAAACTTCCTTATAAACAGACCTGTTAATTTGGCACAAGACTAAATGCCCCATTGATATGTTGTAGATACAAAAATTTACTTTATTTTCCAATTTCAAATTCCCAAAAAGCCACATGGTACTGGCTACAAAACACACTTTTTTGACTGTTCCTTTTCCTTTTAACTGCTAACAAGCAGTCAAGCCATTGTTATTCCGGCGGCGGAGGCGGTACAGGAGGGGGCGGCATCGCTGGTAGCGGAGGCTGGGGGTGACCCGGCCTGGGCGGAGGTGGGTACATCGGGGCACCGTAGTAGTACCCATCCATCCCCAAACCTCCCATGCGGTAATAGTAGGGAGGCGGGGGGACCATATAAAAGGGCGGCGGCGGCCGGCTGTAAGGGGGTGGTACATTCCAATTGCCTACCTTGTGGGGTGCTCCGTTCTGCCGGGGCATCTTCTGGGGAGGCCCGGGCTCCGCCCCCGCGGGGCGCTTCCTCGACGTCTCCAATACCTCCTTCGATATCTTGATCTTGAGCCCGTGCGGCTGCGGCGGCGGGGGCGGCGCCGCTAACCTTTCCTTCGGGATCTTGATCTTCAATCCCGGGCTCGTCGACAACTTGTCCCGCGGGATCGTTATCCTCAACGTCCCATCGGATACTGGAGGTTGTTCCACAGGAGCAGGTACAGGGGGTGGCTCCTCCTTCTTTCTATCTTTATCTTTTTTATGTTTCTTTCTTTCCTCCTTAGACTTGTCACGGTCCTTGTGTTTATGTTTATCTTTCTTTTTCTTTTCCTTCTTATGTTTGTGGTCAGACTCTTCCTCGTTCTTGACCGGTTGAGGTGGCATAGGTTCTGGTTGCGGTGGTTGCTGGGGTGGTTCCACAACCGGTTCTCGTTTGACCTCGACAGGTGATTTCTTTTCAGTGGCAACCGTTATAGGAGCTGGCTTCGCTAGACTTTCTTTGAGTAAATTGGAGACCAGAGTTGGATCTGTTTCGATACCATTCAAAGCCCTGGGTGGTTCCGGTTTCCTCTGCTCCTGTGGTCTAGTTTTAATGGCGTTGCCACGTTGTGAATCTCTTATGACATTCTCATATCCGGGTGTCTCATCTAACTTTTTGACAACAGGCACTAATTCTGGCTCCGAACTGGACTGTAATCGTTGCCTCGGCTGTTGTTGTTCTTTTGGAGATGAGAACGGTGAAAGAATAGCCGGAGGTTGCATTTCTCGGACCGCTGCTGAAGGGTCAGGCCTCTTTTTATGTGGACTGGGAGGCCGTGGTTCCTGTGCTTGGGGTAAAGGTTGAGATATTGCCATCGGAGCCGGTTTGGTCTCCGGTCTGGGCTCAGGCCGAGGCCTCTGAGGGGGAGGCTGTGGCCTTCTTGGCGCTGACGCGGCCGCTACCGTTGGTGTCGTCGCGTTTTCTGGCGAGAACAGCGACGGCGGTCGGGTTCTTTGAACAACCTCTGGCTGTGGTTGTATTTGAGGTTGAGGGAGAGTTGGGGTTGGAACCGGTGGGTTGGTAGGCGGGTTTGTGGGATTAGATGGTCCCGGTACAGGTATCTGAGGTCTATGGTGTCTATGGTCGTGAGGTGGTTTGTGGTGGGGTGGTTTCTGATGAGGCCACGCGTGGTGGGGCTTATGATGGTGTTGGTTCGGTCTTTGGTGGTGTGGGGGTGGTTGTGTCGGTCGATTCGTCGGTTGGGGCGCACCCGGCCTGTTCTGTTGCAACGCGGCTTGTTGCCGTCTCTCTCTTTCCTCCCTTCGTTCTCTCTCCTCTCTTTCTCTCTTTTCTCTATACAAGTTATAGTCTATTTTTTGTGGTTGCGGCGCCGCGGGGGGCGGAGGCGCCGTCGTGGCTGGTACGTAGCCCCCCGGTACTGGTTGCCGACGTCTTTCACGTTCATATTCTGTTAGAAAACACATTTAATATAGTACAGTAGTCGTCTATGGCTATGTACTAAGATATGTATCCTAAAATGTACCCCGTACCCCAAAACCGTGAGTACCACGTACCTTTATCGAAGGATTTATCAAATTCCTCATTGGGAGGGTGTTTCTTGTCATAAGAAGACCCAGGAGCTGACGATGAACTCGATGGATGTACCCCTGAATGGGGCGACCCTCCGCCTAAGACAAAACACAGAAATCGATTAAATTAATACACTACTACAATACAATAATACAATAGACTTCTCCCGAAATCCTGTATACAGCATAGAAATTCACACGTATGCATACAAACACAAATCTAACGACTGTTGGCAATAATCTACCAATCTCATAAAAATATGTTATTATTCAAGGGCATTATACATTTTACTACTTATATCTTTAGGAGTTTTTAGCCTGCTATAATAGCCACAGCATTTCACCGGGCTAACTGAAAATCAAGTATTTTTCTGGCAGGTAAAATATTAAAAAGAAAATCGTCGAAAAATAAAGTTTACGTCTCTCTCTTCTAAAAATGGAGTGAAAGCCCAATTCGATGGGGTTCCGTCGACATTCTACACTATGTATAAACAAACACAATAACTCACTGTTACTAGACATTGTCATCATCTTCCGTTTGAGCCTCGAAGGGCATTTGTCGAAGATGTGAAGGAACTCCGCAGTCAGCTGCTTGAGCAATTCCGCAGTCACCGTGCGGTCCACGTATGTAAACCATTGGCGACCTTCGTGGGATTGGGCGATCTGGGGAACAAATTTGGTTAGTGAATAGGGTACTAGACTTTTTTAAATGTCCCCTGCAGAGTACCTCTTCTGTCTACTCATATTTAAGGTCATACTCATCCCCTTTTTTCTGTCACCATCGTGGAGCAGTAGTAAACAAAACTGCTTTTTGAATTTTTTAACACTATTGACCTCAATTATGTCAATGATGTATTGCTTCTCTCTAAAATTCGTTTTTTTTCATTCAAGTCTATAACCCATGTTGCTAAAGTCTATTGTCTGTCTCATTTTGCTTGTTTAACACTTTAAAAGATATCCCGAATCAAGTCACTTTTACCGAATTGAGTACAGCAAAACCCTAGCTGAAGCCTGCACGCCATTCGTGGGTTGAAGGAAAAACCAGTTGCTTAAAGCCAATTCACCGAGTCAGCCGTGAAACAACTCTTCATAGTCTGGCTTACGACAGTAAGTACTTTCTTGGGTGGCAAAGGATCCTGAGATCTGCCTCCAGGTAAGTGGTACTGTTATCCTTCACACCACACATTATTTTAAAATACGATACTAACTCGATGCAAGAAATTAAACTCCTTCCTTCATCAAAACGTCACTCCACCATGCTGAAAGTATATTTTTTATATGTGACATTTGTAATTAGTAGTAAAATAAAACAAAAAACACATACCGCCCAATTACTCCATTTAGATGCTAAATGTATGCAGAAACAGGCTACAACAGTCGGTCGGTATTGAAGACACATCGTCGTTAGGTGCAGACTATTCGAGGCCATGAAATAAGATGTCTGGGCGAGGTCCTTTGAAGCTGGAAAAGATTTATATCTCATCTATATAAAATAAATACAATGAGCTACAGTCCATTTGAGTTTTGAATTTCATGATAACTTTGAATTTTGGGGTATTTTTCAACTCCAGACTAACTAGGTAATTTTAAACCAGGTAACTTTAAACTGGAGGGTAACTTTGAAATGGAGAGAAGGCCAATTCACCTTTGAAATTTTATTGAACACCAAAATACGTATACCTTTAAAATTTAAGATAATTTGAAGGTAACTTTGGATCAAGGTAATTTGAACTTAGGGTAAATTTTAATTCCAATCCAATTTAGAATTTCAGGGTAACTTTCGACTTTAAGGTAACTTAAACTATGAAGGTAACTTTGGATGTCAAGGTAACTGTCAACTGGTAGGTAAATTTAGACACCCATAGAACTTTGAACTTCAAGGTATTTATAATTTAGAACTTCAGGTTTATTTTCAATTTAAGGTAATTTTGAATTTCACCCCGAGGTGCATACCCTTTAAACTTCAGGATAAATCAACTTTACGATAACTTTGAACATAATACGTTGACAAGGGATGACATTGGTTACCACTAAGTTAAATAAGTTAAAAGTTACATTGAAATTCAAGGATACTGAAGTCTACTGTGTTTTTTATTTGCCTATTTGCATAGACTAGACAATGTAGTTGTCGCCAATAGTCAATTGAATATGCTAATAGTAATATTTGACTTTGAGTTAACAAAGTTTGGTCAACTAAAAGTCATACATAATAATGTTACTAAAATTCTATCAACTTTATTAAATTTCATGAATAACATTTTCCGAATATTTGTCAAATATTCAAAGATTCATATTGTATTATCTCCCTTTCAACTTTAAGTGACTGAGATAGCAATGTGTCATGTGTGAGTGAGATGGAAGATTAAAACTCATATTTTCTTACATACATGACAATAATCCCACCTGATGTTAAGTGGCAAAGATTTTAAACACGAACTTTTTTTTAGTAAACACCTTTCACTCTTCGTTTTTCCTAATCTTCTAGTTAATATGTTCATTAGCCATAATTGCCTGAGAAATACTTTGAACAAGTGTGATGAAAAGGAACTAATATAGGTGCGTATTGACGTATTTAGTAATTATGATGTATGAAAGGATAATTATTATTTTGGTGCTGCTCAAGATGGAGAGTAAATTAATTATTACTTATAAAAAAAGACATATGTAAATCATAATCTTTTTAGAATAAAATAGTGACGTTGCCGTATCGATAAGTCTCTATCGATACTTTTTAATATTAATTTTAGATATGATCAACATTTTTTTCATATATTAAATCATTATTTACTAAGATAGTATATGAAAACCGTGCGTTCCGTGGATGTTAACTGGGTTCGACTGGATGGACACAAATATGGATTAGTAAAAATATTCCTTAATAAATCACAAAACAACAACTAATCACATGTAAAAATGTATACTTTTAATACTTATACCTACATAAATAACTGATTTAAAAGAAATTTCTAATCGCCATTATATCTAGCTACCCTCCCTTTACAAAATATCAGTCTACCCACAAATAAAATGTTCAAAGTTTATTAAGAAATATTGCATTTCTAGCAGTAATGTGATGGACATGACACACAAACATACGCATTATATTAACATACCTCATACAGTTGTGAAAATTTCATACTTGGCCGTTGTCATCCAGATAGGTGCGTACGGTCTTTTGTATTATTATAAAGGAAACTGGTGGCTTTATACATTAAAAACATGCGTTTGACTGTCAATTTATAATATAGACTTGGCAAAAAAATTATAATGTTTCATATAAATAGTATTGTATTAGTAAAAATAATTACTTTCATTCTGTTCCAGGCCTATCACATTTCAATAATTTATTTATGAAAACATTATTTTTAAACATTTGTTTGTGACAAATCAATTAAAAAGACATACTTAAATATTGAAACAGCAAATGAATGTCTTTAAAAAGGCGAAATAGGTTAAAAAAGAGATCAAATCAACAAATAACAAGCAACAATTGTTTTATTTATAATATATAACCATTTTACAAAATATATAAGTAGATATATACAAGGAACATTTAAGCTTATAACAATCTTTATAAAAACACAAATGCCAGTCAAACGCATACTAACAAAGTGTAATCCCAACCACCAATTCGCAACCCGTACGCCCCCGTTACACGCAACGCACTACCCGCATTACGTGCGCACTCGCAACGCGTGCTCACTCGCAATGCATGCGTATACGCAAAGCGTGCGCACGCACGAGCCATACGGACGCGTCTCACCTTTGACAAGGTGGCAGGTCCGTACTACGTGTGTGTGGGGGTGGTCGATCGCTACATCGAAACCTAAGGTTTGCAGGAGAACGTTCTCGTTGAATACTAGGTCTTGCGCCTGAAACAAATTTGAGGGTAGTTAGCGATAATTATTGTCATGTCTGAGAGTTTTGGACGGCATAAAAACTTCTAACACTCGGGTTGGCCATTAATTCTTTGCAATTCGCATTGGAGCAGCGTGGTGGAGTATTCCCTACGCCTCCTGAGTGAGCGCTGCTCGGTAGTGCGCTATTAATTAAGGCAAAATATTCTACATTATTTACGACAGATCAAACTTCCGTTCCTTATATAAAAATCCTGCCAGGAACTTTCACTTTTTAAATCTTTATTCTACAAAATCAATGAGGTGCAAAAAGCTTACTTAATACTATCATCTGCCAGTGAACCAGGTCACAGCTGAAATCAGCGAAGGCGTTATAAAGAAATTATAATAATTTCGACAATCGCAGAACACATCAGACAAAGATGGCTTTCTATTTGTTTACTTTAATGTTATTTTAATTACTTTAATTCTTTTCATTTATCGTATTTTATTTTTTATATTACATCTATTAGGTTTAGGTGTACTAATATAATGTCTAAGCTTGTTATTAATGGATCTCTGTTGTCCACAATAAAAAAAATGGAATTAGAAATTTAAAATATATCTAAAAGACCATCAAAAACCCACGCTGTGCGAAGGTACCTTATTATCTGTACTTAAAATATTATTGCCGTCTTAAATTAACTTCCTTGCAAGATGACGTAATAACAACCTTTTCAAATAAATAATCTATCTCATCTAGATAAACATAAGATAGAATTATAGTCACCTGTTGTAGATTCTTGAAAAAAAATAATTAATTGTAAACTTCCTAGAGTTATTCTATGGACGGTCAACAGACCCATCATTTTGAATCCATACCTCGCATCTAAGGCGAATTGTTTCTGAATAAACATAAGACCAATCGAACTTACATTAGAAATATACCGACGAATATTACCAGTACTAGACACTTCATTGTATCAAAAAAAAACAGGAAAATGCTTTGACGCGGCTGACCAACAAAATTAAAGTTATTTGTAAATTCAAAATTACTTTATGAAATATAAGGTAAATGGTCTAATGCCTTGCCAGAAAATTTTCACCTTATACTCGGTGCAAATTCGATCTGAAATGTTTAATAACAAACTGTTGCCTACCAACCTGTGACAAAAAGGAGAATTAAACTTTTTGTTGTTTTTTCATTTGTTAACTCTTTTGTAGCATTATACTTTAAAACACTTTCACTTGTAAATCGTGCTATTTACGTGGTGATAAATGCATAAAATGTATTAAAACGAAAATCAATGAATTATAAAAGTATAAAACAATATACTTCAATAGGTTGAAAGGTTGTTAACTCCTTCATGAAGTTAAGGATGTCACGAGTATGAATTTGTAAATGACGTGTGTTGTAATTTTTTTCTGTGACTGGTATGAGTATATTTATTTGTAGTTTGTACTTGTTCCTTGTTCAATACTTAATTGAAGAACTAATTTTCAAAAATAAATGAGTAGTTTAGTGGAAAAAACCTCAATTATGTTGGTCCAAACCTTCAAAAGATTTTTTATGGTTTGTTTACATTTATTCCAGATCGAAATTGCACATGTATAGTTTCAATTAGCAAGCATTCGCAACCCATCTTTGCCGTTCCTGTGCACACCTCAACATCATGCTTCATCTGCTCATCATGAGGCACGATGTTGGATTAGAATAGAATCTCACCTGTTCCTGATAATGTTCTGACGTGAGAGCAGTGACGCCTTCACCTCTGTGGAGGCATACGTGGGCAACCTTTATCACATATTCCAACTTGCGGGGTTGCTCTTCCACCTGGAAAGGGAGAACATTGCATTAACCCTGAATTATGATGTTATAATGTACAAGTACTCAGATTTATAAGGTATTGAAATATTACGTAAACTAATTTATTACAATTATTAACGCCCCATGCCTTTATCATCGAATGCAAAGCTCATGTACCAACCCCCCCCCCCCCACATCCATCCATCACATGCTAAACATTGTCATAAGCATTTTTCTTTTAATGCATTCTGTTTCGTTTTATTGATTCATGAGCGGCAGTCATAATTCCAGAAATAAGAAAACGAGAAAAAAGAGTATTAGGTCGTATACATTATACGTGAAAATCCCCAAAAGTACGTTTCAGTTATGCGCATTAACATCAAAGAATGCCATATTTGTAAAAAAAGTAAATAACTCCTGGAGTCAGAATATGACAAATAATTTGGTGACTGATCCAGGCAAGAGGTTGGTCTCCAACCAGACGGGCTTCACAAAAAAATAACCTCTCATCCTACCACTTAGCGGATGACTTGCCTGCTTTTACGACACCCTGGTCTGCCAGCATGGGTTTAAAGTTGGTATTGTAAGCCACCCCAACATTGCTAACGAGGTATGCGACACTGGAAGTAAATTTCTTGCAGGATATTTTTGGAATTCCTTCTCCAAACTAGGTTAACTCACCTTCGCAGCCAGGAATAGCGCAGCAGCTGCTATAGCATTTCTGTGGAACTGCGTGAAAGAGTGGAAGGCATAGAACCGGTGCATATACACTATCGCTGTGTTGATGCATAATTGTGATCTGTTGTTGATAGTTAAGGAATTATTCCGAACAATATATTCACAATTATAACAATAAAATTACAATAACAATTCTCTGATTGAATTCAAGGAACCCGTAATGTTGGCTTTTTCAACTGAAAATCGTTAATAGAAAATTAAAAAAATATATATAATTAAATATAATTTATTAAAATATTTTCAAGTGCGAGTTATACAGCAAGGAACACATAAAACTTCATATCTGTGTTCGTGACTGTTGAGGAGTTTCTTTGTCTGGAGCGAATTCTGAATGTAGTTTCAGGTCAAGGTTGTCATCGGAACGGAAGATTTCAAATTTCAGCTGCGGTCTGATAATCATCATCTCAAACCATCACGGCCCACTATTGAGCATGAGTCTCTTCTCTGAATGAGAAGGTTAAGGTCATAGTCTACCACACTGGCCAAGTGCAGATTGGCAGACTTCACACATCTTTGAGTTTTGCGAACTCTCCGGGATGCAAGTTTCCTCACGATGTTTTCCTTCACCGGGTGACTTTTAAATGCTTAAAATGCACATAACTCCGAAAAGTCAGAATAGGAGGCCGAATTCATAACCATTACGCTATTACCGCTTGTTCTGATTAGCTTGCAATATTTGATCCAAACGAAATAAACATAGACTGCAAGCCAAATAAAAACTTGTAACAACAAAAACCCGGCTGTGACAAATATTCATTAAAAAATTCTGTACTTAAAAGAAATTCTGTACTTAGAAACTATTAACGGTATACGCAATTAACATTGAAAGTTCAATGTCGGTGTGACTAAGGCCAATCACACCTTTCATTATCTTTATCAGAGGTCGGCAACCTTTTCTCGTTGCCCGCAAATGTTATAAGGATATTGGTGCGGGCCGCATCGTGTCGTCGGGAGGATCACAAGATACTCGCAAGTTGCGTCGTGTAAATGGTGTTTGTGTGGTTGCACCGCAGTAGCATACAGGCCGCGGGTTGCCGACCTCTGATCTATATAACATATGTCCTTTGGCGGCTGACTCACTTCTTGACTTATACGTCATTTCGTTGGCGGAAATTCTTACTGCGAGCTGTAATAACTGATCTTAATGTCGCTGTTGCGTTTTGTGTAGGCGAGAGAACTGCAGTATCTCAGAGGTCACATTTAACCCTGAACTCGGGAGAAAGTCCTCCTTTTGGAAGGGAAGACCTTGTTAAGCGTGGGTTCCTTTACAGCAAGCGACAAACTCTAACCTTACTAACATTGTAAACTTGTTTTTGTCCGCAGCATGTATAATTCCAGACTCTAATCTATCTTTGTGCCAAATTTCATTTAAATTCATTCAGTAGTTTTTGCGTGAACGGATATCCATACATCCCCATTTCCACAATTATAATATTAGTGATATATACGAAAGTTTCTGAGGATGGGCGGATCTTTGCTAGTCGCAAGCAAAAACAACTAAACGGATAGTAATGAAATTTGGCACAACGACAGATTATAATCAGAAATAACACATAGGCTATAGGCCACTCATAGTATAAAAATTAAATTGAACAGCAACATTGTAGTCGATGAATTCCAACGAGTAGCCGACACAGATATGTCAGTATGTCAGCCCTTGCGGTTTTTTTTAATATTCAAACTGCCAGGTGCGTAAATAACGACGTAAAGTTTATTGCCCCCGTTGGATCGGGTGTAAGTCGGATAAAAATATTATATATTGTATAACTAGTTTTCGCCCGCGGCTTCGTCCGGATGTAGGTAGGACGTTGATAAAGTGTAATGTGTTATTACAGACTGTAATCTATCTCTATACCAAATTTCATCCAGATCTGCTTAGTAGTTTTTGAGTGAAGGATTAATACATCCAACTATC
>DWJZ01000815.1:0-27720 GCA_018249125.1 Asbolis capucinus
TCGGGTCATTCAGCACAAAACAGCACAAAACATTCATTGTATCGTGAATGGGGCGCTTTATATTGTGTACGAATAATTTTTTTAAGAATACGCTCCTTTTCTATTCTTTTTAAAAATGGAATGTGTTCTGGGTAGCGTCGTGTGAACATTTTAAGTGTATTGCTGGCGTGTGGTTTTTCTGTTTTAATTTAAATAAATGCGTTGCGCTGTAGGGTTTTGTTGTGGATGGGAAATGTATTGATATTACACGTGGTTTAGATGTGTTTTTATTATGCTTGCTGTACATTTGGAACTAATCAGCTTAAGTTATGAAAGATTGCAGGTTGTTTCCTACAATCTATAAAATTGCACTAAACTCTAAAGTCACACAATTTTTATAGAAGAACTATATTATACATTTTTAAGAACCTAATATTAGGTATCAAAATTTATAGTAACTTTAAATAGGAGAAAATTTTCGAAAATCAGATTCATATTCAACAATTCTGAAATATGGACCTATTAAAAACTTGTGGCAATAGATTTCTTCATTACTTCTTAATCTTTAGCTTTGGATTCGAATTAATTTAATTTATTTTTTAAGGTTTTGGTTATTTTGAGCGAGATTCTCCCCGCGGCCTCGCTCGGGTGGTAAATTGGTAAACAGTAGCCTGTGTGATATACGAATACTCTAACCCTGGGCCAAATTTAATTTAAATCCGTTCAGTTATTCAGTATTGTGTGAAGGAATAACCAAAATCCATCTATACATCCTCAGAAACTTTCTCATTTATAATATTAGTCGGACTTATTATAATATTATGCTTATGTTCCCCCCTTTTCTAGCCTTTTATGGCAAAAAAAGTAACCTGTGTATTTCCTTAAGCTCCATTCTACCCCCTTGCCAAGTTTCATCGAAATCAGTTCAGTAGTATAGGCGTGAAAAGATATCAGAAACACAGCGTTATTTTCAGATTCATAATCTACTAGCTGTACCCGGCGCGCGTTGCTACACATCAACTCATCAACCATGTGTCCAATCGATATAATTCTGGTACCATAATTTTTCCAGAGTATTCCTAATAAAGTTGCTACATACATCAGTGGTCTATCTCCTACCATTTCAGAGTCTATAAAGGACAAACATTCATTTTTATTTATATAGATAAAAGTAAAAATTTTCATATTTCCACCGTAACTTATTTCATTAACGAATACTAACCACTTAGCATTTTGCGCTACTTCTAGAAATATTACCCACAAGTCAAACACAAATTCTCATTGGCCAACTAACAAGCGTCCGTCGAACTTTCTCGAGCAGCAATATCTCACTAATAATTCTCTCTCCTTGTATCTTACTATTTTACTTGCACTTCTTGTTATTGCACGGCGTGAACGTGCAAAAATTATGGCGTAAAAATTTAAAGTTAGGAAGTTAAGAGTTAAACTATAATTATACTAATAATAAAACTGTAACAGGTTCAATTCTGTACATGAAATATTTTTTGAAAATTTTTGCAGGGAGATTTTGTTATCGATATAGAGACCAAAATATATTTTTTTGGATTTATCGTCTGTGTGTCTGTTCAAGCGTTACTTAAAAACCAATGAATAGATTTAGATGTACATATTTTGACATAATCGAAATTTTAAACTCGATCGATTGAATCGATTTGGCATGTTTATAGGTTATTTAAGGACAACGGTTATAGGATATTTTCTACCCAGAACTGCTTTTTTCCGGTGGGATAATAGGTGTATGGTAACTCTGAATCTGCTAGATCACTTAAGACATAATCGTGCATTTTTGTATCTTATAAGGTCACACTAAAAATTCTGCATAACTTAAAAAAACAACATGTTGTAACCTAAATATTATGTTTATTGCTTTACAAAATACTGTTCTTTGCATTTTAAACATTTTGTTATGCATTCGAACCATTTTTTAAAACAGGAGGGCCACAGATCTGAAGGCATGTCCTGATTGAACGCTATCACTGTCTCTTCGGAGTTGGTAAAAGTGAAACCTCTCATCAAATCTTTGATTTTGGGGAAAATACAAAGATCACAGGGTGATAGGTCGAGGCTATGTGCAGGATGGGTAACGAGTTGTACTTTTTCGGAGACTAAAAATGACTTTGTTTTGTTGGCCGTGTCAGAAGAAGCATTGTCATGATGTAGGAGAATGCGCCTTTGTGGTCGTCTTTCGCGAACTTTTTGTAACACCTGGGTAAACAAATGGCAGAATACCACTCGGCGTAAACACTCTTTTGATCTTCAAGTAGAATTGTATAGATGGGACCCGTGGCTGAGAAGATAAACGTGATCATTTTTTCACCAACTTTTCTCGCCTGCCTCACTTTTGTTGGCCTGTTCTCATTTTCAAACACCCATTCACAAGATTGCTGATTTTTCTTGTGTTCAAAACAATAAATTCATGTTTCGTCTCCTGTGACAATGTCATAAACAGCATTAGAATGTCCGTGGTCTTACTTCAGTAGCATCTGTGAGCACCATTCCACGCGAGCCCGCTTCAGCTCCGCTGTCAGTTCATGAGGGATCCAACGACAACAAAGTTTCCGAACTTTTAATTCTTTGTGAAATGTTCTGAATTTGGCTCATACCAATCCCCAAATAGCCCTCGAATTGTCTCATAGGTAATCCGGGGGTTTTCTTCAATTAGCCGCTTAACAGTAGCCACATTATTTTCTTTGACGGCAGTTGAAGGCCGCCCTTCACGAAATTCGTCATGTAAAGAAACCTGACCTCTTTCAAATTCAGCAAACCATCGCGTCACGTTGCTCAAATAAGATGCTTCTCTTCCAAAAGCATTTTGAAGACGAGCTGCTCAGACTTGCGTGGAGAGAGAACTTTTAAAATCATAAAACAATATTGCTCTAAAATCTTTTCGACTTAATTTTCGTTGCGTACGTTTACGCGTACAACTTTGATGTATGATAAAAAAACAATTGACAAATGATTTTCTGTCAATTTTTTATTTTTATTTATAACATTCGAAATTCAAAGAGAGTTGATTAGCTAGAAGTGCAAAACTTTTATTGTGCTCCATGTATAACAAGAAGGATTATTGGATAGTAAATAACGGGTAAGAGATCAGGCAGTTACTGACCATCTGTTCATCCATGTATTCTCACAAACTTCCGCATTTATAATAGTAATGGGATTACAATTTATTATACACCAAGAATAATAATTAACGCTATTATAAGTAAGACATTTGTAGTGCATAAAAAGCGATTCGTCCATCAATTTTAGTACCTGTTAACTTATTTGCGAACACGAGGAAGAACAAAGTCTCCCAGGTCTCAGGTCAGCAAGTATTTTATAAGAACTAACTCCAGATCAAAATACAGGCAACAAAACTCACGAAGATGGCCATCCACTCAAGTATTTCATAAGACAAGAGTTTCGTCTCGAGTACTCGGTCGAGTTTGTTCAACCGCTCTTCCATTGCAATGAGAAACAGCCCTGTGTTTAGTTTCATGATTTGAAACTCACGGAAACGTTAATTATGTTCTGGAGTCAGGTTAATCTGAAATATCTGGATGGATGGATGCAATCATCTCAACAGCTTAATATAATTAAATTGGTTTACTATTACCCACGTAGAGGGGATCCCCGTATCTCCAGCCTGCACTAAAAGATCACTAACATCGTCGATCCATCCATCCATCAGCCATTAGCGTTCACTGATGAACATAGGCCTCCCCTAATTTACGCCACTCTGACCAATCTTGGGCCTTCTGAATGCAGCGGATACCTGCTACCTATTTTAGGTCGTTAGTCCTAGTCGGAGGACGTCCTATGTTCCTTTAGATCACTAACACATGACCCACAAATATTTATCTGACATTTTAAATGTAAACGGGCACTCACGGTTTCTGTATTGTTATAAAATATTTCGATCCAGTTGCATGGGTCATCGTGGCTATCTAACGATAACAACCGGGACTTACGCGCTCATGAAATTGCCACTAGCGGTCACCTATCCTCCTACCGACCGCGCCTGTTGTTGCTTAACTTTTTCTATCGCAATCCAAAGCCAGCTTGTAACGCTTTAATACATAAATACCAATTCCTTTGACCCAAAATCTCGACAGGAAACAAGTATAAAACAACCTCTGCTTGTAGTGTTAATCATACCAGGATCATTCAAAACCAATACTATTTCTAAAATCTCATAAACAAGAGTTAGATAACTGGGCACTCGAGGAAAGATATCACTAACAGTTATATAATGAAATAGAGTTATCATTCAAGGTTCACTCTTAGCCAATACTTCATCCTTGCTCCAATATTACTGTAATAAGTGGATGCAGCCGCTGCAGGCTGAATGATTGAAGGCAATATTGAATTTGTCAGTATTTTTCTTGTTTACATTGCATTTGCTTTTTTAGTTATAAATATTCCGTAGTAATTAGAACCTGTAGTGTGTAGCTCTGAAATGAAATGCATTTATTTCGTCTTAGAAACCAAAAGCTCACCTAACGAAAGTCAAAATTTAACAATAAAATATCTGTACGTCAGCTACGAAATTAATAACAAAATATATGTATATTAACACTATGTATGATAAAACCTAGTCTCGACAGATAATAACTATCTGCCAACGACTTTATACATGAATACAAATTTAAGACTATGTACTCTAGTGTAATAGTGTGTAGTAGTGTGAAGTGGTGATAGCCTAGTGGTTAAGAATTTGGCCTTCTACTCGGCAGGTGCGGGTTCGAATCCCAAGGCATGCCACTTCTGACTATTCGGAGTAATGTGAGTTTTAAGCATTTAAATGTTACTCGCTATAACGATGAAGGAAAACATCGTGAGGCAACCTGCATTCCGGAGAGTTTGCAAAACTCAAAGGTGTGTGAAGTCTGCCAATCCGCACTTGGCCAGCGTGCTGGACTATGGCCTTAACCTTCTCATTTAGAGCAGAAGACCCGTGCTTAATAGTGGGCCGTGATGAGTTGAGATGACTCTAGTGTAGGCCGGAAGAAAAAAAAAAGAAAAAAAATCTGTCTGTTTATCTGTATGTGTGTAGAAAAGTATTCGTGGTCCGGCGGCTTGTTTTGAGCAATTCCGTGCTTCGGAGGGCTCGTAAAGCGGTCGGTCCCCGTTGTTATCGCTACCATATAAGCCATTTCGGAGGCCTTCAGTCGGCATTCAACTTTGACACTTCAGTTGAGCAACCAACCTCCACCAACACACGCACAGCATGGTGACGTATTCTTGACGCGTCATTAGTATGAAAAGAAACCCGCGCTCATTATTGGGTTATGAATGGATTGGTCAGAGTAAAAACCAACATGTGTAACTTTTTTTTCAAACATTCTCTCCCCATGCCAATTTAATAACCTCTTTTCTCTCCTCAAACCATACTTATCTCATTAGCACCATAGCATTTCAAAAACTCCGCTTTTTTCAGCACGTAATGTGTTTCGTTGACATTGTCAAAATCTCAAGCGAAGAACGTAAAATAAGTGCAAACTGCAGCTTCAAGGATAATGAGTGAGAGGAAATTGTTACCGACCTCTGTTAAGGTCCTTACACATCACCCGACAACATGCTTTGGTTAGTGGAGTGTTGCAACACCAAATGTACATTTTTTATATTATAAAACTCCTGAGTACTTGATTCAGTATTATTGTAATAATCATACCAATATTTCATGTTGCATGGGTCATGGTCACGGCAAAACTGCGGTAGTGAAGAAGTAGAGAAGGAATAGGTTCGTAATATCGGTATAAATTCAAATAATCGTGGGTACCTACCCGCTAGAGTTTTTACATATTTAGTATCAACGATGACGAAAGTATTTTTTATGACATAGTTGTAGTAGACATTGACCTCACATCACCCCTCCCCGCTTCACCTCCCCCTTATTATTGTATTAGATAATGAAGACATTTCATTCCCTTTTTCAAACTTCGCCATAAAAAAAATAAGTATCTTTGTGTTCGTACCAAGTTTCATCATAATCAGTATAACACTTTTGGCGTCAAAATATGACAGACAGAAAGTTATATTCGCATTTATGATCGAATACTAGTATTTTTTTAAATTAAATTTAAATAACAAGGTTCATTAAAATATTTAAAAACACAAGCATTGATTATAAGTCCACAATAGAAAGAAACACAAAATTTCAGTACTGTATCGTAAACCGTGAACGAATTCCCTTGTCTAGAGCCAATCCTGAACGTAGTATCAGGTCATGTTCGTCATAAAAATACATTGTCATTAAGATCAAAACTTCAGCTTCAACAAAACTTCATTTGCAAAATTTCAGCTCCGTAGTGTAATAGGAAGTGGGTCTAATTAAGCTTGCAAGATTTGACCCGTAACAAGCAAATACACAAATATGCTAACATACTAATATACAAACTTACACCAATAATATACAAACTTACACCAAGTTAAATAAAAGATTGTGGAAATGGATAGTGTAACAACGCCTTTATTCATATTTTGGCGCCTCAACCCTTCCGACGTGTGTGTTCAGGAAAATCATTAATTTTTAAGGTAGTGTGGCACAACTCATTTTTCGGGGAGGGTTAAAAAATTTAGACTTTCGAGAACAATGGGTCTCTCATAATCTCAAATAGAATGTTAAGGATCTTGGGAACATACGGAGTAATGTGTATTAATCCTTACCTCTCAAATGAGGTCCCAAACGACATTGCATTGTCGGAAAGGTCCCATGATATCTAGTATGTGAACTTTGCAAGTTTTGATAGGTTGCTTTGGGATTTAAATGCGGGAACTTTTTAGCATTCCGTTGTAAGTTCCGGACCTTTATTTATTTATTAATTTTATTTCGAAAATAAACTAATTTAGAAATTAAATTGTATATCTAGCATTAAAATCATGTTTCTTCTATGGGTTAACTGAGTGATAGTCTACTGGTTTGAACGGTAGCCTAGGAGGTGCCGTTAAACAAAGGGGTTCAAATCCTGCTGATACATCAAATTTTCAGAAACATACATACATATATGCGTATTACAGGTCATTAATGCACTTGCTTCGGTGAGGGAACGTCATGAGAAAACCTCCACTCTTAAAAATGTCCCGTATAATTCTTGAAGCCATGTGAAGTCAACAAATTTACACTCAGCCAGCGTGATGGGCACCTGTGATGGTGCCCTGCACCTCGTTATGACTTCCAATAGGTTTCATTCTGTTATTTTAATTTTCGTATTATTTTCCTATATTATTATTAGTATTAGCTTAGCCAGTTCTATAGATTTTCCAATTATGTATACAAACAGACAGGAAAGCGTTACTAAGGGTACCGTTTCACCCTTCAGAATCTTCAGAAGACCATCAAATAAAATTATAAACAAATATTTTTACTGTGTAGTAATTAATTCGTATCAAAAATTGACTGTAGCATTCTAAGCGGTTATGCTTCGAACGTCGTGTGGGGAGAATGGGGTAAAGAGGACTGCAATTAAAATTATAATTTTTGGCAAACGCTGTGTCCCTTGCGATATGTTTCTGTATCTTTGACTTGTTCCGCCGGTAGAGAAGATGTGAGTACACTGAGATTTTGGGAGAATAATATGAGTATATACATATGTTTTTTTGCAAATTTATAAATAAATACCTATATTCTGTTATCCTACCCTCACAATCTTAGAAAAAGTATTAGTTAAATCATAAAAAAATATTGTTTCTAGGATTTCTAGCATCACAACCAGGGTCATCAATGAATTAATGACCTTAACAAAATTAAAAAATGATTCTAATATGAATTTTGCAGGATGACTATCTTACAAATTTTATGAGTGACCATCCAAACGTACTACGGTTCAGATAGATTGTAGTCCAGCGTTAACTTATATTTACTTAAAAATCTGTCACCACAGATATTACTCAAAGCCTAATGGTTCATTAAAATAATTAACCTTCCATATAATAAAATAGGATACGAAAAATTTCTTTATTACCTTCAGTCTTACACTTTGAAACACGCACACCTTCTACCCTTTAGATTTTTCTATATCACGGGTGACATGAACAACACAGTCATAAATAACATTCATATCACTGAAGATAATTAAAAAAAAATCCCAGTAGCACTTTTAAAAAATACACTCAGTGTATCACAGGGCGGAACTTGACTTCCAAAAATACGTACCTTCCTAGATTTGGACGCCCCGAATGTCATTGTGCTGTCGAGTTCACCCTTTACGATATTTAAATATTCATTTTAACTCTTTAATTATACCCTGTGCATGTGAGCCGCCTCTCATTTTACCTTACTCTTTGTTTCAACTTAAAAAAAGAAGATTTGGCAAGAGTTTTTGTGACGCGAAGTGCTTTATGTTAATTCGGAAGAGAAACATTCTAGCGTAACATATACAGCGGGTGAGGATATAAATATTGATGGTGGACCTGCAGGAAGTTTGATGACGTCATTTAAATATTCAAATATTTTATATGTACTGTTTTACGAGCAGAACTGTTTTTTGATAAATATTCTTCGAAGAGGACTTGAAACTGAAAAGTATAGTTTTTTAATTGTTGTTCAAACTATCTTTATAGCTTTTTGAAACCCTTAAATGTGAGTTGAAGAAAATGGTGAATATTATTATTTTACTCGTACAAAATAAAAAATACATCTTAAATAAATTCACTAAATCTCAGAAGAACGTTTAGTACACGTAAAGAGCAAATTGAATAGAACCCCAGCGTCCTCGCGCCAAGGTGCATGTAAGTGCCCCCATGAACTAACAGTTTTACGCGTAATCAAATTCCCCTGCTCACCCGCTCTTTTGATACTCGAGATATCTCGAAGATAGTAAGAATTTTCTGTCATATAAAAAGATATAAAAAAAACTATTACTAATATTATAAATAGTATGTATATGTTTTTATGCCTTCACGCAAAAACTACTGAACGGATCTCCATGAAATTTGGCACAGGGATATAGATTAGGGTCTGAAATATCATATTAGTTACTTTATGTCATTACTAGAAATTGTCCTTGCTTCGCTACGGAAGAAGATAGGATGAAAATTATCCAATAATTCTTCTCGTCATATGTCCTACAAACATGCACAATTGTGTCTAAATTGGTCTGGTGGTTTCAGACTTGCCATACAATTTTTAATCTGTCATCCTGCAGGAACAAAGGCTTTTCCTGGGATAAAATTATCTTATATTTATGCCATATTTCATCTTAATCTGTCCCGCGGTGTTTGCGTGAAGCTCGAACAAACAGACCGACATAAAAAAAATAAAAAAAAATGTTTTTGTCTCTACATCGATAACAAAGCCCACATGCATTAAAATATTCAAAAAATATTTAATGTACAGAATTGACCACGTTACACTTTTATTATTACTACTACTACTTAGACTACAAATTCTACTCGAGCAAAAGCCAGCAAGTAATAAATAGAGCATTATAACAAGTAGTGTCGAAAGTTTTCCTCAGTAATGAGTAGCAAGGTATCTCCTCAGCGGTAATAGTAAAATCGTTTTAAAAACATTAAATTCTAACCACCCTCTTAAGAATCTACTGCCACAGATTCTATTATAAAAATAACTCGTCGAGGTTCTGAAGGTGAGTTTGTTAAACGTTCAGATCTCCTAGGTGCATATAACCATCGCCTAACAAATTTACACATAATAAATTTACGGTTCGCTCGCCCGCACGAAGACATCCTACAGATAAACGTTGTTGCACACTGTTTTGCTTAGAAAGTTGCGGGGGCAAATAAAATTGTACGTGCATAGTTTTTATATAAATCTTTATTATATAAAATGTTACTTACAGCTTGCTCCTCATTAAGATTACTTTGAGTTAACCTATTGATAACTTAATCATTTAATTTATATTTTACTTTTTATTGTTAATTTTTGACTTTGGTTGAAGTGAGTTCCTAAGACGAAATATATGCATTTTCATTCGTTTCATACATTTACTTAAAAATACACAATTCAACGATTATAAATGATACCTTTATATGTTTTTGTATGAAATAATATTAAAAATAAATGTGAGTAAAAACCCAATCCCTCCAGATCATGTCATTACACGACAAAAGTAAACGCTGTTGACATACAAAATATTTTAATAAATATCTTTGGACAACTCTCACACGGTCGTCTAACTACCAACTAAGCGTTAGCTTGTGTTAAGGTAATCAAATAACTGACAAACATACATATATACTTTTAAATACATACTTAAATAAATATTTCTATTACATACCCAGACACAGAGAACAAACATTCCTGCTCATCACAGAAAAGTTTGACCTCGGTGGGAATCGAATCCACGACCTCCGGTGTAGTAGTCAGATTCACTTACCACTAGACCAATCGGCCTGTCAAATTCACATTCCTTTCCGCTTCTATTAAAATTAACAAATTTGCTCATTAAACGCTTAAAACATATAAAAAATTAAGACAATTGCGACAGAAACTACTTTAAAAAATATCATAATGTTTTCAAACACGGTGATAACAATTTTGTCCCACATAAATCCTAAACAGAACAGTGTTCTATAAGGTAGCCAGCGTCAAACAAAGTTATGCCTCGCTGTGATTACTGTTCGTACACAGGCGCAGCTATATTGCTTCCAATCTACTTTTACTTATATTTTTCTCGCAAATAAATACATTTAAACGCGACAGCAATAAAAATCTACAGGCTTTTTATGAGCACTCCTAATAAAAATATCTAACGGATTGGAAATAATATTCAACAATATTAGGCAAGTGTATAATATTTCATACTAAAAATATTGTAGGAGTTACGAAAGGCTGGCGCAGTAGGTGCCAATTAATAGGTGATGTTTTTATTTATCAACATTTATTACTAAATTAATTTAATTTACATGTTAATTAAATCTAATTAACAACTAGCGGTGATAGCCTAGTGGTTAAGAATTCGGCCTCCTACTCGGGGGTCCTGGTTCGAACCCCAGGGCGCGCACTTCTAACTTTTCTGAGTTATGTGCGTTTTAAGCATTTAAATGTCACTCGCTTTAACGGTGAAGGAAAACATCGTGAGAAAACCTGCATGCCGGGGAGTTGGCAGAACTCAAAGGTGTGTGAAGTCTGCCAATTCGCTCTTGGCCAGCGTGGTGGACTATGGCCTAAACCACTCATTCAGAGATTACCCGTGCTTAATAGTGGGCCGTGATGGGTTATGATGATGAAAGAATGATGACCTAAAAACTAGGGTGACACCGGCCGATGTTAGGTCCGGAATGACCACGTGAGGAATCAGGTTTGCATTCCCAGGCTCGATTCCGGTAAGCGTATAGGATATATTTCATGTACAAGCCGGGATCGCGGCGATATCTGATTTTAATTTCTGATATTATAACATACGTTGGTATAATTATGACTTATATACAGTTATGCTATGGTTATGGAAATAAATAAATTTAGGCTTATTCTTTAATAATAGGTGGTTTATTGTTAAATAGTTTAAAATGGCAATCTCAAGGAGGTTTAGACTTGAAAATATGTTCACAAAAAAAATACATTTTTAAATACAATATAAATACTTTGTCAAAATTTATATCGCATAATTCGTCAAAAAAATATTAGTAGTAATTGTTATTAATTTTGCTATTAACTTATACATAGATAAACAGATTATTGGAAAAACCCCAAAAAACAATACCCATAAAGGCGGTTACACACGTAAACAAAAATCCATTATTATTCATCTACGAACTGACGGCATAGTCAATGTCTATCTTATTTCTTTTATAATTATTCACGCTGCCTTCTTAAGGGTGGCTTACCCCCTGCCACCCCCGGGGGATCGGGAACGTCTTCGGTTTTTGCGGCGTTTGTTTCAAGTTTTTTAGGGGGTAAACCCTTTCCTGAACATGACAGGAATTGGATCATTAAGCAAGCCTAGCTGAACTTATACGAATCCCTCACGGGGTCGGATACTACCCCATGAATAATATATTTTCCTTTTCACAGGGTTAATTTATAATTCGAAGTAATATAAATCTTAAAATGCTGCAATACAAAACATGTTAATAAATATTTTTTTAATTTTGTTATATTTGGTTTTTAATTATTCGGGCCAAATCTTGCAAACGTAACTTGATCTTCTTACACTATGGAGCTGAAATTTTGCATACTGCTTCAGTTCCATTCAAGTAATGACAATGCATGATAAGCATGACCTGATACGTTAAGGATTGGCTCCAGGCAAGGAAACTCCTCAGCAGCAAACAATACAGTTATTAAATTTTACGTGTTTCTTCGTATTAGGCCTATATAATAGAAAGCTTGTGTTTTTAATTTTTTTACCTTGTTTAAAAAGTATAAGGTATAAAGCTAAAACTCAAAAAATCTAAAAAACTTTGATATACTATTAATCTATCCAACTCTATAAGACAATAATTTGTAATTTTGCCTATTTATATATTGTACCGAGCCCGTCATGATTCGTTCATCCTACAGGATCATGTTCAGCAACAGCCAGTGCGGTCAGAGGATAGGTGACTAGTGAGAAATATTTCATGATTGCTACCGCGAATTTTGTCGTCAGATGGCAACCGTTAACCCTTGTCGGACGGCATCGAGCTGCTTCTAAGCTGCCTATCGCAATCGCATTTTTTTTTTTTATTTGGTCGCTCAGCGACAAAGTCCCTTAATAAATTAAAAAAAGAAATCGCAATATCGAGTAATCCTCAAGCAAGTAAATTCTATGTAAAAAAATACCACTATTTTTAATCGCCGCTGAACAAAACTCCTTAGCATAAACAGCAAATACACCATCCGAAAAACTGTACATCCACAGAATCCCCATAAAATAAGTTAAATACAAAAATAATAAAACCTAATTCACATCCATTAGCGAGAATCAGAAAAGTGGTTTATGTTAAAAAAACTACGGCGTGTCTCGCAGTATTCACAACTCAATATGAACCCGAGCTAATCAATTCAAAAGGGGAAACCGGGGCAAAACGAACACACGCATTGCCGACTGCTTATGAAATTATATCGTGAAAAATCTACGGTTGGGAATGTTGAGGAATAAATTATGCTTATTTTTTAGGGTTCCGTATTTTATCGGGAACAGAAACCTACTTTTTTATTATCTTACACCTTAACCTTGTTCTCGGTGTTTGCCCGTGACGTGGGTGATTTGGACCGTGGACACCTCTCATATCACAGTGATATGATATGAAAGCGTTAGTGATAACGACCGCGGACAAATATTTTTCATATAAACGACTACCTTAGCCAAGATAGGGTTCTCGGGTAGGGTCTATTGCAGTGCAAGCAGAATCATTACGAACTACACTACAAGGCCATAGGTGGCCCTTAAAGTCTGTCTTCTTTTTCCCAGTAAGATCACAAATTGAAATTAATATCACAAACTCAAGTATGCAATACCCCGAACTTATGAAAAAAATCAAAGTCCTACGTCAAATACACTCGCAAAATTAATCATTACCTAAAATGAAAAGAAAGCACAAAAAACTTATTTCACAAGAAAAATCCATAAACCCACAATTTTACAACTACTTAGTTCAAAAAACCTATGCAAAAATATTACATCTATGCAACAATAACCAGGAACCCTTGTATTGCAATCCGACTCGTACTTAAGTATTTTTTTATGACTGCAAGCAAGTCTGAGACGTAAATGGGTTAGAAAATTGAATGAGTAAGCTTCAACCAGGTTAGGTCTGAATAAGTATGAGTGTGTACCTCGTCTCGTACATCTGGATATTTGAACTTTCGTTTGTTGATTCTGTTTTATTCAATCTCGCTCCGCGGGAGCTTTTATGAATGTTTTCGCAGTCAATTTATTGGAAGTAGATTAGCAAAGATATTTCGTTCTAAATCTTTTTTTGAATTAAAGTGATCTACACAAATTTGTTATCAATAAACATTAAATTATCTAAACATTTTTTATATTAGAATTATAGTACAAATAAAACTTCATATACAATGAAACCGCCATCATTCATTTATTTCTAAACTCACTTCATTTAATTCAATTAGAACAATAAAATTACGTGATGAAATTAATAATTTTTAGGTTAATGATTAATGAATTAACGGTTTTATTTAAGTTTGTGTCCTTATATTAACTCAATAAATTTAATTATTTTTCTAAAATAAGAAAAGCTAAATTAGCAATATTATAATTATACCACTTGTCAAGATTATAAATGAACCATTTTTGACCAACTAACGTACTAGCAAGTGAACAGTTATTTCGATTCTTCTTCTACTAATAAAATAAACAAAATTATAATCGAAATAAATTAATGTATTAAAACAGACGTTAAACACTAACATGGAAAAATATTTAAAATATGCATAACTCGGCCATTCGATTATTGGCTTATACTATAATCAAACAACTGATTAACATTATTATCTAGACTCGGATTTCCTATCACAAGGTGAGGAGTACAGACCACCACGATGGTGGAGTGTGGAATGGCAGACTTCACACACCTTCAAGAACTTAATGAGGAACTCTTGGAAGTGCAGGTTTTCTCACATTGTTTTCCTTCGCGGAAGAAAGTGATAATTGACTTACATATATTACGCACTTAATTTCGTAAATTTGATATTAAGCCCAAGGATCTCTCGTTCGTGAGATCAATATTCAAATAATTAGGCTATTACTGCTTATGCTTATAAAATTAAATTAAGCAGATACATACTTAAGTAGATAGTTTTACACACAAACACAGAAAAAAAATTCCATTCATCACCAAAAAGTTTTTCGTACGTGGGAACCGTATCTGGCTTACTCAGTTTTACTGATCACTAGACCAATAAGCCAGTCACACATCAAATACTAACAAAAAATTTCAGTCATTAAAAAGTCCAAAATTATGTTAAATCTTAAATTCGTACAATCAGCAAACAAAATGATAATATTTATTGTACTCGTAATTCCTTAAGTCTGACATATTTTAATAAACACAAATCAACAACAGTATCTGAAAGTACAGTAACATATTCTATGCAACAATAAAGATCCTCTAGCTGCGCATAAAATATTTTCAGTTAAGTCAACCACATTCATTTCACTCAAAGAAACCCGATGCATTGAATATCGTTCGTAATACTCTTATCTCCTGTCACTAACGATATCTACATCAAAGATTTCCCTCCACATGTGCGGGGACTAATGAAAAGAGTCTGATCTGTCGATTCTGAGACTTACGTCCCGTCCTATCTTACGATAGGAAAATTAAAATGTCTAGACTGTGGGACGTTTTGTTTCCTTGAGACATTTGTTGACTCTTGGCTTTAATGTATGGATCTCTTTCAAGTAACATTTTAATATTTATTTTTCCAGATGCTTTTTCAATCTTTTTTCTTTGTGTTTGCCTTCGATCTGTTTCTACGTATGCCGACTACGGACTAATTTGCGTGATAAAAGTTTGGTGAAACTCTTCGAAACGTACATAACATTGTGTTGGTCTTGAGTTTCTAAGAAAATTCGAATCTATGGGAAAAAAAAGTTTTAGCGAAGAACCCACCCAAGACGCTCTCTTCATTAGAGACAAGAAAAGTGATGTCATTCTGTTGTGACACAGCAGCATGCGAGGGAGGTCCGCTCCCCCCGGCGGTCGCTCCGCGACTGACTTCTACGCGGTTAGCACTCCCCCCACGAGGCGCCCATTCCAAAGGAGGGGGTGGACGGCTTTCTCTTTCATTTTTCCTTCGCTCCTCGGCTCATCCAGTTACATCGTTCTTATGTTTTATTTTTAATTAAAGCGTACGCAAGTCGGCGGCGTAGATCTTCCCCCTAAAGGGTGGTCGGTGGCGGGTACATACGCGGTGGGTGTTGATGATTTTTCAATGGGGAGAAAGAGTTCCCTCATTTTCTTAAGAGAAAATTGCGTTTTGTTTTCGAGTAGTCGAAGTCTGTCGTAATCGCTTTTGTTTTGTAGAAGTTCTCCGTCGTCGCTATGCATGTGATGTTATAGGAGCGCTGTAAATTGTCTTTAGAGTTTTAAGTTAAATTTTAGACTTGGGATATTAAAGGTGGTGTTCATAGAAAATGTCGTGAGTCGTGGCAGGTGAACTTGATTAACTTATAACTAATGAACTATTTGAAATTAATATTGAGTAATTTAAGACTTGTTTTATTTCAATGCTTACATTGTTATGTGTTAGGTATAAATTAGTTTTCTCTGTTAATTTTTTGACATTCTTTAATAGGTAAATTAGTTACATTTTATGTAGATAGATTATATACTAATTATTTTTTATCTCTTTTTTAAACTTAATATTAATCATTATTAATATTCTAAGTTATAGCGATTTATATCCTCGACTACATCGCCGCTTACCTTCAAATAGAATTGTTGTCAAACATTAACTTATTATATGTGAAAAAATATCTGATAATTAATTGAAATTAAATATTTAAAATTTCTCAATATTAACTATCATTAATTATGAGGTTCTAAAACGAATCAGCCACCTAATATTTTTTTTGTTACAACGAAATTATGAAACCTCAAAAAAATTACAAAAAATGCAAGAAATGTCTTTAACTACCTACAAATTGATAAAAATTGTAATTTTAATTAAAAACCATTCGTAACAAAAAATAACATAACCTTAATAAACAATACAGACAAACAGTCATTACAAGCGCAAATTGCACCCACACACTCGCAACATATTACCCCGACTCAAAAGTTAATGTAATGAAAAACAAAAAGGTCCAAGAAAGGGTGCGCTAAGTTCTGCCGAAAAACGGGATTTTGTAAGAAGTTGCCACCCTCTCCCCAATCTCCCCTACCCCCTCGTGTGCGAAAATAAATTGCCAAGAATAATAATTATAATGAAAGCGAAAGAACGTATAAATTAGTAGGGACGCTCCGTGAAACTAAGTTATGTGTGTGAGTAATGCGTGTATGTGTGCGAATTTGCATCTTAAGTGCTTGTACTGTAATTGCAATTTGTTCGATTAAATAATACGAAATCTTGAAAATTGATTTAAATTTGCTAAAGCGTGAATGTGATGTTTTAAATCTTTTAAACAAAAACTATGGTAAATTTAATGCACGAAGAAGTTGTTAGTATCACATAGTGTATGTTATGTCAAATTTATCAGATGTAAAGTTGAAGGATCTGTCAATAGTGTCTGTTAAACGTCAGCTGTCACCTTGTCACCGCGTCGTCATTCAAGCGACTCGATTGAATCAATTATATAATTTAAAATAATTGATAATACCCGTTATAATTAAAAAAATAACCTACATATTCGAGAACAAATATTCTTCTTCAAAATTTCACCAAAAATTCTACCCGTTAGGTTTTATTAATAAAGACATTATTAATGAAGTACAGTACAAGACATTATTAATGAAGTTGGTCCGTGAATATCCAAGATATTTTTGTGTATCTTTTAATATGTTTTTTTAACATGCTAATATTTTGAAAGTGCAGTGTACCAAAGTTAATGGTTGGATTATAAATAAATTTATCATTTTCTGCGGTTACATCTGTTTGGATCTGGAAATTAATAGTACTTTATTCTTTTAATATTATTACAGGCGAATGAGTAGACGGGTTATCTGATGGTACATGATCACCGCCTGTTGATACGAGTATTAACTACTAGGTTATGTCTTACTGGTTAAGAAGGAATGGACATCTTCTTGCTATATTTCCAAGGGTAAGGAAGGCAACAAAGAAGAGAAACAGACGTTGAAACACCTGGAGTCAATATTATCAATAACGAAGCGCAGATAGCATTAACAAACATCAGCAACAATAGAAGAATAAATGACGTTAAGACATTTTTAAAAAGTGAAGAATAAAGAAATGACTATGGTGATGTGGAGAACTTTAATTATGGATTAGATTAAGGGTCATATTTAAAAGTTATAAATTAAAAACTAATCTATTTGGTGTATAAAAGAAATGAGTGAGGTCAATTGTCAGTTGATTTTAGAACTTAAAAGAATAAAAATTATAAATACTTGATTTATATCAAAAACCTTGATTTTACTACCATTATCTGTCTATACGTCTCTTAAGGAAAGCTAGAGCATTGATAATAATATTTTATGACATATTGCAACTACAACGGAATCGAACCTAAGCAGGAGTTTATTAGAAAATTCTCTATGAAATAGGCTGTGGGGCCGTCAAAAAAGCACACATTTAACATTTTAATTCTGTGAAAATATTTTAAACTCACGAGTTCTATGAAGCAATTAATTATTGTACAAAATAATTAGGTTATTAATTAAATTAAAACAATTTAAAAATAGAATTACAATTGACTTCAACACATTTATGGATAATTATAGTATGAATCTAACAGAGATAGCCTAGTGGTTTCAACGATGGTATTTCAAACGGGAGGTCCCTGCGTTCAAATCCTGTAGCACGCACCCCTTATTTAGAAAGGTATGTGCCTATTAGAAATTAATAATCACTTGCTAAGGTAAATGAAAACACCGTAAGAAAACCGTCTGAAGGAAAACATCGTGTGAAATCCAACAGTCCACACTTGGCCAGCGTGGTGGACTATGGCCTATACCCCTCACATATCATCATGAATGATGGTTTGAATATCGGCTCTGACTTGACGAACTTTAACAGCCTGGCCCACGCTCCAGTTTAGATTACTAGAGGAACCAACGTAGGAAGTTCGTTTCACAATCTACACAGCCGTGGAAACCAAACAAACATTCATCTAGGTTAATTTTCCGACCGTTTAAAAATAACAAGTATTAATGTCGACATAACCATTACAACCCACGGAAAGGTGTTCACGAACATTAGTATTAAAAAGCAAAAGAATTCTTATATAAAACTCATCAATCGCCCGTCCATACAACAGTATTTGTACATATTTCTTACGCGATCGCGAGATGCGAAAAGGGGAATGAAAAAAAACTAATTAAAAAAGCAATCAAGGTTTTCTTGACGGCGCTCACGTTCGCCCATATCGTCTTACCCCCCCTGGGGTGACTCCCTGCCCCCCAAAGGGGTGAGGGGGGCGAAAGGAGCGGTACTAGATTTACGTAACACGTTTAAAGTGTGTTTTGATGAAGTAATCATCCCATTTCCTTGGTCCGCGCTTAAGTATTTTGCGGTTCGGACTCACGACATTTTCTTTTTTCTTCAACTCTTTAATCCGGATTTCTTAACGAGTCGTCATATTGTATTTTGTTGGATTATTCGCGGGATCCGTTCTACGGATGTATTGAAATTTCTTTTGCACTAACTGGATTTGTGGCTGTAATTGCTTCAGGTTTCGTTTATTTGTCGTTTTCTTGGAATTGGGTCAGTTTTGACAATGTTATTAATTTTAATTTATAACATTGAGATGTAAGGGGTAATGTTGAATTTATAATATTATCTTATAATTATAATATTATTATAAATAGAATCTTCTTAGCTCAGAGATTTAGTCGGATGAAGTAGTAACGGTTTCGAAACATTTGAAGAATTGAAACGTGGTGGAGAAGAAAAATCCTCTTTGAAAAGCGAGCTCAGGGCCCCGCACTTCCTAAGCACAGGTGAACTTACGACTCAAAGAAGACAGCTGGCATAGGTCACGATAGCTCGCGATAGCTCACTATAGCTCCTGATAGCTCACTATAGCTCATGATAGCTCACGATAGCTCTCGATAGCTCTCGATAGCTCACGATATCTCACGATAGCTCACGATAGCTCACGATATCTCACGATAGCACATGATAGCTCAAGATAGTTCATGATAGCTCTCGATAGCTCATGATAGCTTACGATATCACACGGTAGTTCACGATAGTTCACGTTATCTCACGATAGCTCATGATAGATGACGATAACTTTCAATAGCTGACGATAGCTCACGATACCTCATGCTAGCGTTTGCATCATCGGTATACTGTTGGTTAAATAATAAAGTAGTCCCTCTTTGTAGTTTGGCGGCAGAAGCAAAAGGATGGTAATTATCCAGACGGGCATTAAAAAAAATTGCTTTAACCCATTAATGGCCAAATTTTGAGCCCGTATCTCCCTTAATATGAAGAGGGCATACACTACCACGCTGCCCCAATACAGATTGGTTGAAGAGGTAGAGGGCAATCCAACTCGAAAGTTTTTATGCTGCCTGATACCTACATGGCTTAACGATTGCTATCTAACGATAACAACGGGCCGATGGCTTTACGTGCTCTCGGAAGCACGGAAGCGCTCATGAATTTTTTGTCACCAGCGGTCACCCATCCTCCTACCGACCGCGCCCGGTGTTGCTTAACTTTTTCGATCGCTTGAATCTTGATCTTGTAAAAGCTAGTATAACACTTATAATATTTACAGAACTGATGTACAACTCAGTGCAAGAATATTTCTTTAGTAGTGACTGCCTGCGAAGAAATGGGTCGCGGATTCGATTCCCGACCGGGGCAGATATTTACATGACAGTTGATGTCTTTAAATTCTTATCTACGTAGATACTAATTTTTTTTAATGCAAGCGGGTACTCACGATTGCGTAAGATAAATGTCTGTTCTCGGGTCGTAGGTATTTGTGATATGTTATTATTGTTGTTCCTCCACTCACCATACAAAAAAACATGCTGGTTTTTCGTTCACAAACTGTAAAAGGCCTTCCGCTATGACACCCTGATAGGCCAGCATGGGATTCAGGTTCGTATTAAAACCGCCCCAACACAGATTTACGATTGAGGTTAGAGAAAACCTCATTCAAATTGGGTCAGCCATTCCTGAGATTAGAACTATATGCACAAATTAAATCTACTTACTGTCAATAATGATTTTGCCAAAATATTTTTCATACAGACAGAGATCAGTTAATTACTTTTAACACTGGCTTTTTCACATGACTATGCCCGCGTGGTACTTCTCCCCCTCTTCGCTCCAATAGTCAACACCACATCTAGTGTATGAATACAAGCAGTGCATATAGTTTCTATTGTGGAAAAGACACTTTCCATACACTTTCACCTTTTATTTCAATACTTTTTTTTTTTTGCGAAAGCAATAGCCTATGTTTTTCTTCAAGTTTTTTTCTACCTCTGCACCAAGCTTCATCAAAATCAGTTCAGTAGTTTAAGCGTGGAAAGGTTACCGACGTGATGATAAGTAATAATGATGATGTACTAACAATTTAAATCACATACTTTCAAAAAATAGGTTCCGTATAATAAAGTAATTGAAATTCTTTCTGTCCTTCAGAATCCTGCTGTCCTAGATACAAGTGGCAATACACGATCTTACTGTCACCATCACCGAAAATATACTCTAACAAACGGTTATAAAGTTGCATTTCGCTTGCACCAGAAGATGGTTTATTAAAATACTGTGGCCGTACAGGTACAGAGGTAGAAATAAAAACGAGCCAAAGCAGTTACTTTTATGAGGGCGCGAATAAGATGTTTCGGACTCCGTCTAAGGAATGAGTAATAAGACTGACGCATACTGCGAAAAAAAATCGTTCGTTTTTTTCTGTGAAAAACTCGAAGTTCAATTTCATTGGGACTCATTAAAGACTAATTATATAAAGGACTCAATAATTAAGGTCATATTTGTGAATATTTTTAGCTAAGTATTGTTAATAAATCGTGAGTTAATTTATTCTTATGTAAATACCATAAAGTGCTTAAATCAGTAAGTAAATAAAGTTATGCAATAGGGGTAAAAAAGCGGGAGTTCTCCGGGCTTCTACAGGCACGTTTAGCCGTAAATTTTAGTTGGTATCGTTAGAAAGCAGTCGTAAAGCCACGTCGAAGTCCTTCAGATGAATTAATAACTTCCGAAACTTGCAGTGGTCTTCGATATCCCTTCCACCTCTCTGCATTAGAGTTGTCAAGCTTTAATGAAAACATTATTTATTTCACATTTTTATGTTAAATGTGTTTTTATTAGCAGTGTTTTCTTCAGGAAAGATGTATTTATGATTTATAAATACGATTGTTTAGTTAGCATATCGCAGAAAATCATTCAACAACTGGCGTCATCGCAACAAATTGCTTTCTTCTAGGCAACCCTTAAATGGAAGTAGGAATAACCAAAATATGGGTGGGTAAGGTTCGCTATAAAACACCTATTAAATTTTTTCCAAATTTTATTAAACAAGCAACAAAAGTTCAACAGTGTGCATGAAGAACACACTGGCGCCATCTCTTATATTATACTGGAAACTTTCACAAATTTGTTTAGGCCGTTTTTCTTTTCAGTACACGCGGAACATTTAAAAATAATAAAATGCCGTTCTACAGTCGTAACAAGCATCGTTGGAACAAAGCGGGAGTTCGCTCAAATAATTTGTATCAATTTGTAAAAATGCAGCACCCACCTCTTAATACACCCCAGGGGAGGAGGATCTAAGAATGTCATAATTACTAACGCTCTTGTGACCTTTTTGTACTAAAATGCTTGTAAATATGACTCTTTCAACGCTATAGCCTGAGAAGTACCCGAGTTGGATTTCCGGATTTATGTAGCATAGAGATGTTTGTACTCCGGTTATGGATGTTGCTTATAATATTATTTGTCTTGACCATGCTACTTAGGAAATCCTAGTGTGGATATGTGTAAACGACTACTTTCTAGTAGCATATAAGAGATGGCACCACTGATAGAATCATTATTATGAAGTATTGTGATATGATTGCGTAATATGAAGATCTTGAACTTATAAATACTTATATATATAATTACTTATAATACCAAACATTTATACAACTTTTACGAAACTTATAATACTAAAAATAGATTAGTAATATGTATTAAGCATTACATCATTTTATATTTTTATAACGATGAAAGGGTGAACGTAGAGTTAACGAATGTTAGAAATATATATTGCGCCTACCTCAAGTAAAATTGAGAAAAAGACAAGATGATGATGGCGGTGGTGATGACGATAATGATGATGATGATAAGTGATAATTAAGTAGGCAATTAAATACACGTTTGTTTACTGATTTTAACACTATATAAGTATCTTTTTACAAGCTTTTATTTAACTTGCAGTGTACATATGTTTGTATATAAGTCTGTAGTATATGTATTTGTTTGTTACTGGTCAAATCTTGCATACTTAATTAGACCCACTTCCTCTTACACTACGGAACCTAAATGTTGCATAAACTTTCCGTCCATAATGATATATTTTTATGATACGCATGACCTGATACTACGTTCAGGCTCCAGACAATAGAACTCCTTAACGGTTAAAAATACATTTATAAATTTTTGTGTATTTCTTTGTATTATCGTTCATAAAAGCTTGTGTTTTTAAATATTTTAGTAAACCTTGTTTCACTTTGATTATGAAATAGTATTAACATATGCTTTTTCACTTCACCGTTGCCTAAAACACCCAATCACTTTCAACCGACATAAACCACTGATCTACAAGGCTCACAACGCATAATGTTTCACAACCAACCTGCTTGATATTCGCGCGTGACAAGAGACCAATTTACCTCAACCCTACTATACCAGCTATTAACTGTAACTCTGGGAACCATTTTTGTAACCGTAGTTCCAGTCACGTTAACTCACTTTACGAATTACTGATTAATGCAATTGATCGTGGTTTTGATAATGATAATGTGCTATCTATATTAATATGTGAGGTTTAAACACCTCCTTTCTACGATAATGATGTAGATAATTTGAGTAAAGATTTCAGCCATATTGGGGCAGCTTAGGATAGGATTATTATATTAATTCCATGCTGAACTACCAGGGTTTCGTAAAGCACGTACAGAAATCAGTTGCTCGTTGATGGGGCTCTGCGAAAGGATCTTATTTTGTGGAACCCGTCCAGCTAGCGCCAAATTATGGGTCGTTTACCACTTGGGAGCTTTAGAGCCAGTTCTCCTTCTTTTTTTGTCTTCCAGAGTTTAGCAATCCTCCTTCCTATTCTTCTATTGCCTGAAGCAGTATGTAGTTGGTGTATCTAGGGTCATTTGATGTCGTTATTTCCGGGTGCTTCAGCAGTATACTGCTTCCTTTGTTCTTTTTGTTCTCTGCGTATCACCTATTTTCTGGCAGGCAACGCCTTAGTGACACCGCAGTCTGGTCTAACCATGTTTATGTCCATGAGTGGCGGTGATTACTTACCATCAGGTGACCCCGTCAGCCCGTTAGCCTGATTATTCCAAAAAAAGACTAAAGCACTTTTAGGTACTAATCTTACGATCATACGTTTTGTAAACGTGATTTTGGAGCGTATGGGAAACACATATGTCGGCCTCATTAAAGCTAAGTGTTTCGTGCTTCTAAAACGTCAGGCACAAATTCATAATGTGCTCCTAACACGTGAGATTAGACGGGAATCGTGACTACTGGCTGGAGTTTAGTATGTTATGAATGTTTCCCCACCAGAATTATAACATATTCTACAACATAGGCATCATGTAACAAAGCCATGTTTGACCGGGAGAGAATGCGTGAAAAATACGACTTGGTTGTTGGCGTCTTGGTGGTACTCTAGGTTCAATACAGCGACGACCAACAACTAAGGACGGGTCTATCCTCGTAATGGGAAGCCCTAGAGAATATTTCCTTCTCTGTTCCAATACAGATTGGTGGCTATCCCAAACGTCGGGAGTTTTTAATGCTATCCGAGGCCTCCGATATGGCTTAACGATTGCTATCTGACGATAACAGCCGATATCGACGAGTTTACGTGCCCTCCGAAACACGGAAGCGGTCATGAAATATTTGTTTGAAGCGGTCACTCGTCGTCCGTTGTACCGTTTGTAGTTGACATTGTCCTAGAAATTGCGTTATACCTTATTTTTCCCGTGGTATCGTGGATACTGGCAAAGCCATTTTTATCTCATCATAGGAACATCGAGCTCACTTAATCAAAATATTACATACATGCTTAATATTTATACAAATGTTATCGTAATTTTTTTTACTGATTTAACACAACCAATTCCGCAGTACTGCCTAAAGTCTCGGTAGACAATTTCTATCTTACAAGTTTCACCTTCGTTATCCCTGTTAGCTACCACAATCAAGAATTTTTAATTTTTTAAACAAGAATTTTTAAGAACATAATTGGGCATCTCATCTAAATAAATCTAGTGTCGAAAATTTTGCTTGACAGTGATCACGTGAAAAAATGTACCGTGAACCCCGGTACTGCAAATAAGTCTCCAATACCACACGTGTAACTATATTAAATAATCCCTTGTACTCAATATTTCATGGTAACTTAATAACACTATAATTTCCGAGTGAGTTCGAAACGGAAAGATCTAGAAATATCCTCTTACGTTCAAGATCGTCGATCCGCAAATGATCGATCTACCCAACGCACGCGCAAGTTCAAACACCTCTAAACATGTTTGTTTTATATCCTGAACGTCCATGAAGATGTTACCTCCGAGTAGTTTACCTGTGTCAAAGGTTGATAAATATGCAATATCTGCGGGTAGATCCTAGATCGATCAGGCGTGTATTTTGTATCCAGTTTAACTTGAACTCTCCCCCCGCCGTTGAGAAGAACTTTGAAAGGCGATTGCGGGGTTTCTGGCTGTTATTTTACAGGTCATAATAAATTGGTTATTTGGAAGTATTGTTAGAAAATTATAGATGGCGCCTTAGGAGATGGTTCGCTGTTTACATTCCGTCTCGATGTAAGCTGATCTAAGGTAGTTTAGGAGTTCATAGGTCGGCGTGTGATTACATGTTAGTTGTTTGTTTGCACTGATATTGATTTCTTTTGAGCTCAGATTTCTGAAATAAACGAAAATTGACAGTTTTTATTTGATATCTGTGTTTATAATTATAACTAAAATATTGTGACTGTAGGTACATTGCTTTATCGCTAAATACATAGTTGTCGGGAACTAAGAATAATAGGTATAAACTTTTTTCTGTATGTCCATTTTTTTGTATTTAAAATTGAAATCATATTATATTATTAATTTAAATGCATATAATATATGAGGTTCAAGCTATCGAATCGAGATCCATTCAAGATCTCTAGAGATTATAATGACTTTATTTTGTAAAATATTGCATAATCTAAGTAAAATCCCTGCTTCCCTACTAATATTATAAATGCCAAAGTAATTCTGTCTGTCTATCTGTTTGTCCGTTACGCTTTCATGCCCAAACCACTAAGTCGATTTTGATTAAATTTTGTGCAGAGTTGACCTTAAAGAAGACCTTTAAAACCATATCATATATTCGCAAGTAATTCGCATATGGCTTAGGGCAACATTTTGACCGCGACCACACGGACAAAATCGCGGGCAAAAACTAGTCATCACATAAATAATTCTTAGGGTAATTACATACTTACCTACATTGCCTATCTCGGTTATGCCTTTGGTAATATATAAAGACAGCCTAATGATTTTACCGTTGATCTCTCGAACGGAAGTTCCTGGATTCGAATCCTGCGCGCAATCCTAATTTTGACTAACTTGTCTTTTACAAGTTAATTATCACTTGTCACAGTTACAGACACCTGCAATACTGAGAGTTCCTCATAAAATTTTTCAAAGTTATATTATGTCTACGAATATGTACTGGGCCAGCATAGATAGGCCTGGATACACCTAGTCTAGATCAAATTGTGAGAGAAGACCTTTAAGAGAGATACATACTTGATACACCTACCTACCTCTATGTAGCTCGTTTACACATTTATCACACTAACATTAATCATTTAAAGCAGGGGTGAGCAACCTTTTCAATTAAAGGGCCTTTTTTAAATTTGATTTTTGCTAGAAGGCTGCACAAAGATTCGAATTACTTACTTTAACTCTTAATCAAATCTATTAAAAGTTTTAAAGTTACTATGTAAAGTTTTTATATATTTGCTTAAATTTTTATGTTGTATTATTTTATGTTTTGACACAGTGTTTAATCTTCTAAGCATAAAAAATCTAATTTAAAAATGCTCAAAGGGCCGCATGCGGCCCAGGGGCATCGGGTTGCTTGCCCCTGTACTAAAGGTTCCTTCGCACTTAGGTAGAGAAAATCCCGCTCAAACTACTAACTTAAACTTGTGATGTGTAAAGAAGTACATTGTTTTAGTTCAGTAACTATTTAAAGATGTATATCATACACTATACCTTGGAAAGGCTGTCAATATTATACTACGTATTCACAAAACGAACATTATTAAAATATTCAAAAACACAAGCTATAATTTTAGATCTGTAATACAAAGAAATACACAAAATTTCATAGCTGTATTATTAACCGTTGAGGAGTTCTTTGATCTGGAGCCAATCCTGAACGTAGTATCAAGTCATGCTTATCATAAAAATGAAGTGTCTTCAGGACAGTAGGCTTATACAAAATTTCAGCTCCGTAGTGTAAGAGGAAGTCGGTCTAATTAAGCTTGCAAGATTTGACCCGAACACTTAAACAAATATAGGCACTAACATACTAATATACAAACACTGCAAGTTAAATGAAAGCTTGTAAAAACAGACCGGCGTGGAGAGCAGAGCACATTTTTAGAGTTTTGTGACGTTAACATAAGATTTGTTGTTTTATGTTACTCCTATACTTTATTAAAACTCAGTGTATTTTTCCTGTGCTTTGAATATTTTTTTCAAAATTTTCATGAATATCGAGATAGAGCACGAAATTTTTTTTTAAATTATTGTCTGTCTGTCTGTCTCTCTGTCTGTATGAAGGCGCATCACATCTAAACCCGCGGACAGATTTCGATGAAACTTTGTAAAGTTATTACTTATATCCCCGATTAACATTTAGGATACTTTTTA
>DWJZ01000816.1:0-27716 GCA_018249125.1 Asbolis capucinus
GACAGGTCGTTTGGTCTAGCGGTGAGTGAACCTGACTGCTACACCGAAAGTCGTGGGTTCGATTCCCACCCAGGTCAAACGTTTCTGTCATAAGCAGGAATGTTTGTTTTGTGTGTCTGGGTGTGAATATCTATATAAGTATGTATGTAAAAACGTATGTGTATGTTTATCAGTTGACTGATCACCATAGTACAAGCTAAAGCTTTGTTTGGGTGCAGATGCCCGTCTGTGGGTTGTTCAAAAGATATATATTTATTTATAAATTGAGGATTGTGTTATATTTTCTTCTAAAACTGACCTGGGAGGAGAAGAAAGTCTGCCGCGAGCCGGAGCGAAAGAGTGAGCCGAGCATACCGTAGGCAAGATCCATTTTGTGTGTCACATCTCTTATTGAGGCGCGCAGCTTCGATATATCCGGCTTCTCTTTGGTACTGGAGTCCAAATCTCTGAGGACAGACACATGTCTCATTTATTTTCTATGAATAGTATTATAAATGGGAAAGTTTGTGAGGAAGGGTGTCTTTCACGCAAAAAGTATTGGACGGATCGGAACTAAGTTTAGCCTACAGAGATAGACTATAAACTGAAACTCTGACAAAATATAATAGAAACAATGTAATGTAATTTAATTAATTTCAGTTGGTTTATTTTAATACTAATTCTCCGATCCAGTAACTCAAATGGGAGAAGACGTTAGTCCCTGAAACACAGTTTTCAACTACCTCAGGGACCAGGGACTTCATATTAATGATGTAATATCCCTAAGAGAATTATTAAAAATTATTATTTTTATTATTAATGTTATACTAGACGTTGATGGAAGTCTAAAAATGCCTGAGCTACTATCAACGGAGGTCTTTGCGTTTCAGCGATGACATGCTTATTTTATTGCAATAAGTGAAATGTTTCAGAATCAAGTTCTACCTATTTTACATTTTAACGAGGTTTATTAAAAATATAAGCTTTAATTATAGATTCATAAAGCAAAGAAACATAAAATGGCATAACTGTATGGTTAACCGTTGAGGAGTTCCCTTGGCTGGAGCTAATCCTGAACCTAGTATAAGGTCATCCTTGTCATACAAATGAATTGTCATTAGTACGAATATTTTATGTAAACTGCTCCGTAGCGACGAGGAAGTGGGTCTAATTAAACTTGTAAGATTTGATGTACAAATAGCTAACATACGAATATACAAACATACACTGCAAGTTAAATATAAGCTTGAAATTCCTTGCTCTTAATAACTGCAAATTACTGATTGATACTATATCAACGAGAATGGAAAATGTACATATATATATTTAAATTATAGATATAATCATTTTTGCTATTAAAGTCATATAATCGTAACATGTTATGCTATATCAAAAAATAATGTAAACCAGAAATGGGTAGTAAGCTGTTTTCATGTTATCGTCACGTAGACGTTTAAATACATCATGCATTTCTTGTCAGTTTTTTAAATTGCCAAACTTTATATAGGTGTCTAATATGTCTGATAACATATATACTTATTTATTATTTATGTATTTATTATTTATATAGTTGACTTAAATGTGCAATAAATGTGGTTATTTTGAACATTTTCACTTTGCTTATTATTCTTATTAACTGTTTATTTGCGATGGCCAATTCATCTCATATTAATCCATACTCTGCCTCACTAGTGTTGCTATCCAGCCGAGAGCGTAACTACATATTTTGTGCATCAGGGCACTTCAAATTATCGATTTATTTAAACTGACAAGAGCCAGTTGTGTCGTTGAGTCATGACTCCACCCTCATGTAATGCTCTTTGTTCATGCTTTCTTTGTATATCATGACCGGGTACTTCAGAGTTTACCAGCAACTTAATAATGAAGCGTGTAACAAAAACGGATTTAATAATGTTAATGGCCAGTACAGATATTACAGACCCATCGGATAAGTTACATGATAATTTGTGGATTATTTGCGTAAAAAAAAATTATATACATTCATTGTTTGTATCGTGAAATGTACCGGAATACCAAAAAACATTTTATAATTTAAAAATTTGCGTCTAAACCAAAAACATAACACGAATGTTCGTACTAGGGTTGCCAACTGTTTTGAATGAATATTGATAAAACAGCATAATAAATATAGATAACACGAATGCTCGTACTAGGGTTGCCAACTGTTTTGTTTGAATATTGATAAAACAGCATAATATAGATAACACGAATGTTCGTACTAGGGTTGCCAACTGTTTTGTTTGAATATTGAAAAACAGCATAATAAATATAGAAGGCTTCAAATTAGTAGTACTTTATTGAGAGAATAAAAAATTGTTAACTCATTAATTTTTTTAAAAACATGTTTTTTGTTTCACGCACACGCACGTCAAGTCAGAAAATTGTGAGTATTTTATTTGTTTTAATGTTGCAAAATATAAACATTGATATGTTGTACTGAAATACAGTACAATACTATAGTATCGTACATTATAATATACTAAGGTTGGAACCTTAGTTCGTACCCGCTGCGACGTCACTGCGTGCGTGCGTGCATGTTTGTAAGATATACAAACATGACACAATCGCTAACGTGATTATTATCTACGCCTATGCCAAAATCCTGCACTGTTCAAATGAAAAAAAATAATACAAAAAAACTCACTTGTACATATCCCCAAGTTGTACATCCAGGTTCTGCAGCTGAGCGAATAGCTGACACTTGTCAGTCCACACGTGCAGTTCTTGCACCAACTCAGGTACTATAAGGAACGTCCGCCACCCTCCAATCTTCTTGGACTTCAGGATATCTCCAAATATGTGATCTCCGATGTACAACACGTCCTTGCCTTTAGCACCTATCAGCTCAGTGAACACGTCGCAGGAACCTGTTTATAAAGGTACAAAAAAGAAAATTTTGTAGAAGTTAGTAGGGCCTATTAATAACAATATTATATAATTTAATTAATTTAGAATATAGATTATTACTTAAAAATGTTAATACAATTTCCAGGGTATTAAATTTTTAAAAAGTTTAAGCTCTCCACCTACCTAAATGCAGAAATAAAAAAATATATGTATGAGTTTTTGCTTTATTCATTAGGATTCAAAATAAAAACGGAAGAAGAGAAAAAGAGAATAGAAGATTAAGCTGTTTCTCATCATTTCTCAAACCAAACAATCAAAGTAACTAAATATTCAAGTCATAAAAGATGTGGGTAGGCAGGCGTCCATTACTTTTTGCCTGTTGACATTTCTTACGCCCACATAGGGTATCGAGTTTTACTAAGAATAGATATCTTTTTGAAACAGATATAACTACAGCTACTGAAGTGATCATAATTATCGTCTCGTCAAATAAATGATGCTATAAAATTTCCATTCATACAGATAAGTGTCACAATTATCTGTAGTGTTGTTTATCAATCATTTACAGACCAATAGATGTATTATATACACTTAGTATAATGAAAATATGTCATTAAAATCAGATGAGCTATGTTGACGCCATTATCTTTCATTATTACACGATATGTACGCAATTAAGTTGTTATCGTTGGGTATAAGTCGTTAAGCTATGTCGAAGGCTTTTGGGCCATTTAAGATTCAACACACGAGTGGACCACTAACTAATAATTTCACATTAGCTTGTACCTAAAGGCTTGTGAAGTGGTACTATAGGCATTCTTGATATCGATCGCTCCAATATATAAGGGCCATGTAATGATTTTTTAATACAGGCTTTCAAAGATTTAATTTGAGATATTTTGTACGTTCTATAACTTAAGTTTACGAAACTTTGCACAGTTACGACGACATTTGTTTATTATATTTAACAATTTCAGTGCATTATCTTAATTATAGTAAAAGGAGCGTTTAACACAAAAAAATAAATTGCTCAAATTGTTGCATTGGCCCTTGTACAGAGACAATGACAAAAAAATCTCGTCCTGCACAACTCTACTTGGCTACAGCACTTTGGGCCACTACTGAGCACGGATCTCCCCTCATTACTGAGGGTGGCCCCCTAAAATATACTACACCATGCTGCTCCAATGCGGATCAGCGGAAATAGTGAGAGGATCACTAAGATAATAAGCAGCCAATATTATTATTTCAAGCCATAATCTATCTCTATGCCAAATTTCATTCAGACCCATTCAGTAGTTATTGCTCGAAAGAGTAGCAAAAATTCATTCTCAAAAACTTTCGTATTTATAATATTAATATTAATCGTAAACATATTGTAAACAATTTGTGTTGCGTAACTTACGTCATCAATACGCTTGTAGGAGTTCGTGTAATGCGACGCAAACTATGAACATATATATTTATGAACGTCAACATTGCAGTAGCATTTTAAACTATTATTACGTATTATGTCAATTATCACGAGAGGCATTGTACCTTTTATAAATACCGATTGAAATATTCATTTGCACTAGTCAAAATCGCCTTTGTGAGCCGAAGCAATGAAATTGTTGTACGTAAATCAGCAAGATATTTAAAATTATTCTCCTACAAATTACGTGATAATCACTTTGTGATGATAGGAACTTGTCGAGGGCAGTGGGACGCCTGACATTGAGAAGTCTAAACATTTTTTCATAAGTTTTCCGTTTTCAACAATTACTTTTGAATTCAACATTGGTACTAATTGAACAACTTTATATGTAATGTAAGGAAACTCAGAAACGAAACCTTGGTTAATGTTTACATTAATTTGAAAATGAAAAACAAGAGTTACGATACACACACGATACGTCTTTGTGTGGAGAACATCATGGTCGTTTTTGTATTAAAACTAGGCAAAATATAATGTACAAATCATAATTCTATTTCTATCGTTTTTACAATATTTACTATCAAAATCGACTAGTAGCAGAGCGGAACGGAAGTGCTAAGACAGAAATCAAATAAATGTTCCCAATTATACAGATTGAAGAAATTTTCTTACTCAATTTCTATATTAAAAATTATTTGAAATTTAGAAAGTGTCTTAGTATATGAAAATGGGTAATTACTTTAATTTTGAAAAAAAAAAACATTAAAACACTTAAGTTCAAATGTTCAATTATATTCATGTATGTAAACTATTAAGGATATTAATACTGTTTTAATAAAATATTACACTTACCTCCAGAGTACACCAATCCCTCGTGCAATGGCCCAACGTGGTGTCCCATTTTAAGGGCCCCCGTGCGTGTATCCACTTGCCTAAGAGTGGTGCCTTCGCCGAAGAACAGTGGCTTCTTAGCGTCCACCACTATATAATCGAAGTATGTCTTCCAGTTCCTATGTGGCTCGCTAGGCTACAAACAAATACATATATTTAAACAACTGACAAATCCATCTACTACGTCACATGATGTTAGCGAACTTTATGATACATTATCGTTAATAACAGCTCAAATTCGATCGTATTGTAATGCAAAATTTAAATAATTTATTTCGTCTGGAATCAATTGGCTTAATGAAAGTGGTTCCGTGTTATTCATGGTATTAAATCTTACTCAAAGAATTCAAAAGACAATGCAAGCTACAGGTATTTTATCTAGTAACTTCATCATTATAAAAGTTTTACGAAATTTATGTTCTTTGACGAAAATATGCTCTTTGAAGTTTAAAAATACAATTAATAATTACCTAGTTAATTGTTATTACGTAATTAGTTACACAGATTCAGATTAATCCAATTCTCCATGATTAAAAGTATAACGCGTGTAACTTATAATAAGCAACTTGCATGACATATATGCATGACCTTATGTTATTCGTATAGATGTAAAAATTAGTGAAAAAATATTCTATAAATTATTAACCATAAAAAAATATTCTATATTAACGTAATGAAAGTTTTATGAACATCCCGTGGTGTCCTACATTTTTATGACATCTGTCATCACGTGGGCGGTAATAGGCATTGGCATGTTGACCTCGTCTATTCAACTTCCGATACAATATTCGATAGATTCTTCTAGATCGATGACGCAACTGGAATAGTAACTTTCTCTTTGTCTGACGGCTATATTCTTAATCAACTCCTGTGTATACCTAACTAATTTGATACTACACGAATGGATAAGTTTGATATGAAAGGTCGAAGCGCAAAGCACTAGCCAGAAACTTTTTCAATTATTGCTAACAACACAACTTCTAGCCGTTCACATGCACGCACGCACTTATACCCACTTAAAGTAATATCAGAGAAAATCAGACTTACTTTAGCGCCATGCGGAAAATCAAAGAGATAATTCATGATTTTATCTGTGAAGTTGTAATCACTATTGGTCAATATAAACAGCTTAGCGCCGCTCTCTGTTATTCTTGATAGGAACATTGGCAGCCGTTCATCCTTTTTCAGATATAAATCCAGGTTTTCGGTGGTTTTCTTCTTCAGATCTCCGTGTATGTGGACATAGTCTACAGCATTCCTTACATCTTGGAATATCGACTTGAAAGACATTGCTAAATCCCCGCATCTTACACCGGTTTTCTCCCTACAATAGTAAATAATGTTATAACTATCGAGATGACTAAGATATAACATTATTCACATAGAGTGAATCACGAACCTCACAAATCACAGATTAAAATGATCTCTAAGTAAAGTAGTTGTACCACTGCAATAGTGAATTGTTTTTAACGATTTATAGATAAAATACCTACATTTAGCCGAAGTACCCATATTTATCTCAATAATTACTGTTTTTAACATTTAAAATTGTAAAACAGTATTACGCCATGCTTAATTTAACTTTAACGCCGGATTATGATTTTCATTTTAATCGGTGAGTCTGGAGAAATCTTGGGAGTGAATAAATCAGACACCCAGGCTAGTTCATTCTATTGTATCAATCGAATACACAGTGTAATAATATTTGCATAAAGACCATAGACACGCCTACAAGTATAATGTATTGAAGCGATAACAATAGGCAGTTTCAATTTGGAACAAGCGCATAACTTACCGAGTGTATTGTGGAGAATTGGTAAAGAAGTCTATCAAACACGCTATTAGATAAGTTTCTGGGAGATTGAATAAAGTATTCAATACATAAACTCTTGACTCATCTAATGTTAAGAATTTGTTTGGATATAATTCGTATACTTGTGAACTGAAAATAATGAAAAAAATGTATTGAAGTCACTAATTCAATCAAAGAATTTACAAACCAAATAAAGTGATTCACTTACTGCTTCAAGAATTCGAATCCGTGTACACATACTAAAATGTTACCATAAGCATCTACTTTTAATAGGTTCCCGTATAATGTGTCGAACCATAGACCTCTGAAACAATAATAAACAATTAGTCGATGGAACAAGTCTCTTCAAATGGTGGGACCCATAATTTGCGCTTTGCTAATATAATAAACCAAAGAATCTTGCCCATTTCTGTTTCTCTATAATAAAGAAGCGGTAGCAGTAGCAAAACAAGCTGTTTAAAATTTGCTATTTTATTTATTCAAAAGAAAATTAGATATGAGTTATTAGTAAATAATACTTAGATTACATAATTAATTACGAATTAATTACCTGACGGGAAAAGAAGGGTCATATTCAAATTCTAAAATTTCCCTTGGATATCCCTTGTAGACTAATCTTTCTTTGGTTAAGTTAAATCCTAAATTTTCGTACTGAGGCGATTTGTACTCTGAAAAGTGTAAGTAATGGTTACGATAGTTGCAAATGTTAGAAAAGTTATAAAGTTCGCAATCATCCTCATTTCTCCTTCTCCCTCAATTCAATCTACAGCTAACTTTGGTCAACTACCAATTGACATTCGTGGAATGTTTTTTTGACATTCGTGGAATTATTTTTTGACATTCGTGAAAGATTTTCTAATAATCATACATTAATGTGTTAATGCCGTTGCTAAGATTGTAACAGCGTGGAATTTTAGGGTAAGTAATTACATAACAGATAAATGTTTGTTCTCGGTTCGTTCATGTTATTTGAGTTGTTTATACTGAAAAATAAGGGCTTTTCTGTTGAAGGATTCATCGAGCCGTGTTTTCAAAACGGAGTTTTATTTGAGAAGAATAGACAATACTTATGACAGTATAGGATAGTAAGGCACAGATTAATTTAAAATCTTTTGCACAGGTAAAAATACTAAATATGTTTCCAACGCATATCTACGACCCGCCTCACAATAATGAAGGTAGACAAAAAACATGCTCAGTAAGTACGTACACATTTCCAAGCAAAACAATGACAAATCAGATTTTTAAATATCCAATTAAACCGAATAAATTAAATTTTATTCTAAATAAGTATTTAAATTAGTTTATATGATTATTTACTAAGAAATTCTAAATGTAAAATCAATTTTTAACAATAATAAAATAAACACTCACCAGCTAACGTGTAGTCCATATCAAACCCATAGAATTTAACATTTTCAAGGTGAAGGGACCTATTAACGAAGATTCTGAAACAAATTCAATAATTAGGTTTATAGTTCATAAGCAATTATTTTAAATAATGCCCTCTACATCTTCCATCAATATCCATTCATAAACACTACATTTCATCCATAACAGTAACCTTTAACCAACTCTAAATTGAATAATCGAAGGCCCTGTTTGCCTTTCTATTCTAAACCACTGACACCTACTAATGGCCTTCCAACGCCATGTTTGGATACATTCAGAACCCAAACTGTAGGCATATTATTGTTACATCGCTAAACACTTACGCCTATTGCACGTACAAGTCACAAAGAAAAGTCATAAGAATCTGATCGCTGTCTATGCGATTACTGGGGGTTTTTTGTGTTGCAGATTAATTTTAGAAACGGGTAATGACAGATTCATTAATATTTCACTAATGTGCTAACCTTGGGTTAACATATTACACAAATAAAACAGATATGTTTTTAAAGAAACCAGTCTACAGCGCTTAGCTAACCTGAAGCGAAGCGAGGCCATTTAATCGTGCCTAATATGTTTCAAATCATCATTGGCGACCACCACTTGACCATAAGGTGGCCTACCTTCACGATGGCCCCCAGTTACAATACACATAAAAATAACTTGTCAGTGAGTACTTGCCTGCATGGTAACAATGACCTAATAAGGTCCTATTCTAGTCTATTTTATATTAATAAAAATGATCGCGTTATCATCATCAATATATATAGTAAATCTGTAACTGATCGCTAACTTTATACACGTGGAAATTATTTGGAAGACTCTACTGGGGTTTTAAGTAAGCAACGAACCCAATACAATCATGTTTATAATTTCTAATTTTAGGAATTACTGATCAGGTTTCAATGCGGTTTTTACTGAAGTATTGTGCAAAACATTGTTTAATTTTTATTTAATGGGTTTTCAAACCAAAAAAGATAATTGTGCCTATTAAAAAAATGTCTAAGGCCTTAGCTACACTTCGGGCAACTCGTTTTTTAATAAATCGGAACATCGTAAATTCAAAAAAGTAAATAATAGAATCGTTACTAATCAAATGTTAAATGACTAACAAGCCTCTTAACATAACCGATGAAAAATCGGTTACAGAAGTAGATATCTATTAACAGAAACACAGGAGCGGCGAGATCTTTCAACAGACGTATGAGATAAACAGATTTTTCTAGAAAGAAGTAAACTAAATTTATTTTTATAAATAAATAATTCGAAACGCTTCGCGTACCTACATGCTTCTTGAGCATTTTAATGACGCAAAATGACATACGTTTATTTGACATGTGGATTAATAATATCGTAATGTGAAGAGCCATGGCTGAGGAAAACATGTGAGATGGTGACAAATATTACATAACTCATCATTGCAATCCATAACTTTCCCACTACTGGGCTCTGGTCTCCACTCACAATGTGAAGGATATAGGCCATAGTCCACCACGTTGGCCAAATGCGGAATAGTGAACTTCACCTTCCACTTTCCCGTAGAATTTTATGGAGATCAAGAGATCTCCTAAGAAGTAGGTTTCTTCACGATGTTTTCGTTCACTGTAGCAAGTGATAATCATCTTCTGATACGCATATAACTCTGAAAAAAAAGTGTGCGCTGCAGGACTTGAACCCAGGACCTGCTGTTTGAGAGACCAACGTTGAAACCTAACCTATCACTGCTATTACTAACTATTACCGATAATTATTATCTCGTAAATAAGTTTTGCGGGTTCCGTGATTGTGGTGACGGATCGAGTCATTGAAAGGCGTACGTGGGATATATTTCCAGTGGTATAAAATAGTAGGCACACTATCGTTAATGGTATATAAAAGGCGGACTATATGCTACATAATGCTCTACCAGCCAAACATTGGCCACCGCAGCTAATAAGTTACAAAAAGTATATATTGCCGAACTAAATTATTCCCGTGAGTACTTCCGCATGGAATAGTTTTCGTCATCGACTTTAACCTCTCACAAGTCGCAACTCGAACACCTTAGAATATAATTATAGTGATTTATTTTGTGCATAAACAAAAAGTTTTATATTCAACGCTGACGAACTTCCATTCAAACGTTCCCTTATTCAACCCCTTTAATTTTTTCTGTGCCATAAAAAGCCTAGCCTATGACAAACAGAAGTCTGCCCATTCTTTGCTCATCAAAATTTGTTCAGTAGTAAAGAGTGAAAGCGATAATATTCAAAGTCACTTTCGTATTTATAAAATTAGTAACTATGCGAGTACAAGTGGGCTATACAACTCTTTAAACAATGACTTTTATTTGACTTCCCTAAAAGTAAACAAAAACTTTACAACTACAGGTGAGGCGTTGTCGCAGTTCACGATACCAAATCAAGGTCATACAACTTAGTATGCCATTCGTACAATGCTGATAACCTCATACTTCGTCTATAATAAACTGTGCACGCACACGCAGGCAGTAGGAATTTACTCTCGGTAATGGAAAGCTACGTGACGCCAATCATGTTAGTTTAGTGTTGATTACACATTATCAAGCATCTCCTACTGTACAAAATCTTTAAGGTTTCCAATCTTATCTCAGCCTACTGAGCCTACCAAGATATATGTATCCTCACCCTATCGGAAAAGTTGGGGATCCGTAAATACTCAATTAGGGTCCGTTGAGATATTTTTATCACGTTTAAAAAAGAGTTTTGGGACATTGAAATAAGGTTCATTCTTAGCACGTACTGATGGCTCTTAATGCTCATTTCAAATAGAAGTGAAATAAAAGAATGAACCTTATTCGAAGGTCCCAAATCTCTTTTTTAAACGCAATAAAAATGTGCTCTGCTTTTCGAGCCGATGTGTCTGAACCGACACTTAACCAGACATTAATATCCGTGACCCTCCTGCATATTTCCCACCCACTTACTCGAGTATATTACTAAAATATCGCATAACTAATTACTTATAAACTATATTATGTAGATATCGAATGGAAAAATACCGCTAATAAATATAGGTTGTAGCCAAAAATAATATAGGGCCAATAGACACGCGTACATACTTTGACATCTGTGGCTTACCCTGTCTGCGATAGGGACCTGTGATTTAATTTTCGCCATTTATTTACACTGACATAAAAAGAAAACATAAGCCAAGGCGATAAAATATTTGAAAGATAATTTTAAAACGATATAATTAGATTTATTTGAATATTTGATTGGATTTGTGTACTACATGACTTTGGCATGGATAGTGACAAGCAAATTCTGCAACATTTGGCCACCGCTTTCCTGAAGTCCTCGGACAGACAAATATACAATCTGTTGAATGTTACAATTAACTTTTTATACACGAAATATTTTTTATACATGACCTTGAGTACCAGGAAGCAGATATTAAATTTTAATCAGAATGTAATTAAGTTAGCTATTTAACTAAGAATACGAGTAATTGAATATGTAAGTATCCTATGTCAAAGAAAGTACTCAAACGACAAACAAATGAAAAATAAAAGCCCTATCGATTTGTGAATTGTTTAGAAACAAGAAATCTTAACAGAGACTGTTCCAGGATTGCGACAGCGCTATTAGGAATATCAAACTTTTAATAAGCAGTACATTCTCTACTTTTATAATTTACAATTTGAACCCGGCCTCATTTTGTTGTGGCTAAAAATTACCTTAGCCACTCATACAAAATTTTACCTCTATTTTAATTTATGCAATGAGTTTTCCTAAATGCTATCTTCGTCGAATCCTACTCTTTATAAAAGAACTCTTGTACATCATCAGGTTCATGATTTTAGTTTCACGGCTCCAGTATTTCTTAAAAAATTTATAAATGTGAAAGTAACTCTGTCTGTGAACAGACAGCATAACATGCTACACAAATAAACGTCTGCTCGGATTTTTATGAAAATTGGAGAGATGAGAGGGAATGAGAAGAGAATGAGAGAGAGAATGAGATAGATTAGAACTTGAGAAACATCATAAGCTATTTTTTGTCGCAGACAGCGACTAAAAGGGACTAAAATAAGGGATGAAAGTTTGTATGAAAGTTTATTATTTATAAATACGTTATAGCATTTTTGAATTATCGTTGTTTGTTTCACGCGGAAATAATGACGGGAAATATTATAAAGATAATATAAATTTTATAAATATAAATAGTCAATATTTAGTAACATAATAGCTAATTTACTCAACTTGCTGAATAAGTCATCAATTCCAAGAAATAGCCAAGTCAACAACCGAGAGATAACGAATATAAGCACGCGCTATCACCAACAAACCAGTCTCTTTCAAGAAATATACAAATATTATATTTCAAATTAATTATGAGAATTCTGCTAACATGCTGACAACGCCGACACTCATTATCACCTAGTCACTCCTCCGCAAATATCCGAATAGAGATAAGCAGGTATGTACATGAACTTGTTTTAACGTATAATTAAAATAAATCAAAATCCATTACACCTTCTATAATGCAAGATGACATAATTGAATTACCTTGTCTTATATAACACTTTATTATTACAATACCGGGGAACCTACTTTCATCTATAGATATTAACACCGCCATCTAGCGAAAAAACGGAATAGAAGAAACAACGAAATCAAATCCAGTATCCAAATACTGGCGGCCGATTCTTTTTGTCAAGAAATCAAATGGTATTCCTAGCGAAATTGCATTTTTTGTAAATAATTATTTTTTTGATCAAATAACAGAGCTACTAAATTTTCGCCCTCCCTTTGCCATTTATAAAAACAATTTATCAACAGATAAGACGGGTAAACTAAGTTGACGTCTTTTGCAAAGCTAAGGGATAAATAAACGTGTATTACCTGAAAGTATAATATAAATCGGCTTTTTTATCATTAGCCTACGCATAAAAGGGTTGCTATAAATTGTCTATCAGTGCCCACGGATAAACCGATTTTGATCTTTGAGATAATTCATTCTAGACAATCTAAAAATTTCTTAGCTAATTTTGCTTTGTAGTTTAAATATCATTAGATTTTTCCATTTTATCGGTGTGGTTTATTCGAAGATATTTTATAATGGAAACTGCCCTCGCTTCGCTTATTAAGCACCAGTTACCAGAAAACTGTAACAGTTAGACAACCACTGTCACGAATTTATTTGTAGATATTGATATCCTCTATAAAACTGTAGTACATCACTTTACTCTATTGTCAATCATTTCCGCAGCGTACGCGATATAACGATTTTTTTATACTTCTTTGACACGTTGGGTTACATTGCCGAAATTTGCCGCGGATCCCTATTTTTTCTAGTATTAAATATAGCCTATGTTCATCAGGAATAATGTAGGCCTGTAATGGGAAAAGAATTTTTTAAATCGGTCCAGTAGCTTCGGAGCCTATTCAATTCAAACAAACAAACAATCAAATCTTTCCTCTTTATAATATTAATGTAGATTATAGGTTTTTGTTTAATTTTGATATTTCCTCTTCAGAACTCAAAAAGTGAGAACAGAGCGTGTGCAAACAAAAAAAACAATGAGGCGATGATATTTCATGACTATTTGAAAGGATAAAAGTTTGTAACAAGCATTATCATAATTTGAAGTAGTAAAACCGATACGTTAAATAATATGAGATAAACCTATACATATACATGTTTTTATTCATTGAGATAAATGTTGATCCGAAGATAAATAAACATTATTATCGATGATTTATATTTATCGCTGATATAATAAGATTATGAGAAAACATTTACTACTGTAGGCCGTAAGTAACTACGTACTTAAGTACCGCCGTAGTTAACTAACATCTAAATCATAGTTTTAGTAATTAAATGCAATGCTAAATCTTGACCCTAATACCTAGGTACCTACGCCTTTGGTTCTCCTTCTCTTGGGATTAAATTCTATTGAATAGAATTTGAAATGCAGGCCGCGTACTTATTTGCATAGAACTACGCAACAGCTAAAACTGTTCGGAAAACAGATAAATCTCTTAAACGATTTTAAACTTAAGATGAATGTATGCAATTAACAAACAAAGTACAGAAAGGACTTTAAATTAATAAATATGGCACACAGAACGACAACATTCCAACTTTTTTTGTGAACGACCGTATGTTGCAAATTGCATTAAATTTAGGCTACGGCCGGCATGTTTATTTCTGTATTGAAATTAAATTTATATTTAAAGCGTCATTGAAACCGCAAGGTAAGTCAGATGACAGTACGGAATTACGGATATAAAATTTGGCGCCAGCGGGTTACACCTCGATTCATGACGGCAGCATGAGGAGACCGCTCACGCAACAGACGTCCACGTTACGAACTAACTGTACCCAAGCATCAGTAGCCAAAAACCAGATACAATGCCAATAAAATATGCACCACTACGACGCATCAACGCCCTCTCCAGTCACCAAAATACACGGAACGCGAAGCGTCAAAATCATTTTGAAATATTATCAAAACGAGTTTCAGATATCCTATTTATACTGCCATGACGCAATTGAATTATTGTAAGACTACATGAAAATTACACATTCACACCACCTGTATATAGTGTACGTGTACTTTTCCGCGTTTGGTTATTGGTTTAAAAAATGCGTTAGGTAATAATTCTACGAAGTAAACTTACTCGTTGGGAGCTGCGGTATATCTATCACCTTTCCCATATGATGAACCATTGGTGTAGGTCTGGTGCGCTAATGAATCCACACTTCCGCCTGCCATGATCTCATGGAACTTCATATCATTAATTTTAATAAAAAAAATGACTCAAAAGCCCAATGTGTAATTGGACATCCAATGTTTACATAAGTTTACGTAGTTTCACTCTTAAGTCTTATAGCAGAAAAGTTACCTTCTACATTGTAAAATAAACAAATGGAAAGTTAACACAAATAGAAACCAGCAGAGTTATGAAGTGTTCCACACTACACGTATTAGTAAAATGCAGGAAACGTTTTGAGTGGATATCCTTGACAGTAACAAGGTTAGACGACCGGTCCAACTAAGAGATGGATAACTCGCAATGTGACCTTCACATCAGGGAATATTGTTTGCAACAAGCCATAAATTGCCACACATTCCTTACATGCGTCATAAGTGGAACGGAAATAATAATGTCACTTAATATGACACAACGAAACTTCTGAGCACCGAATGAACCTTTATATGAAAGGCACCCTCGGCTGGAAATCGTTTATAATAATGAGTTGATCCATAAGTATACTCAGTTCAGTAGGGACTAAAATACAGGACGGCTAGGGAACGGATGCCAGGAGAAAGCTCCAATCGATAGAATTTCGCAGACAGGACTAACAGACTTTAAATTGGCCCGTGAACTCCAGACATCCGTAATGTGCATAATAAAATATGTTAACATGTGGTCTATTACAAATTAATTTAAATTATCATTTATTGCAAGTTTTAATAACATAGAGTATTTAATTTGTAATGAACATAAAAACACATTATTTGTTTTGTACACTATACCATAACAATAAACATGAATACAAATTAAACATTTTACGTGTTACATTCATATGTAATGAATCACTATGAATAAAATATGTGGCTTTGTTTTGAGTTTTTATTATAAAAGTGACCGGAGCCGTTTAGGGCTAAACTGCATTTGAAAATATGGAATAAATTATGTATATTCACTACACCAAAGCCCCAAAGTAGGACACATTTAAATAAACTAGTAAGACTTGAAATGGTATTGCTCAATCTTTGATAATATATTAGGCAAGACAAAAGCGAAGCGAAAACTCGAAAGTATTACGACATTAAACAACAATAATCTTGTTGTAGTAAAGGATGCACACTCAAAACAAATTGTAAACTAATCGTAAATTTGAAGTCGTTTTACGTTATAAAACTCCTTGCAAAATATTAGGTTAGAAAAGAATAATAAATTCTTCGATAACACTTCACGTACACACGAAATCTTTTATCTAGATCGCGATAATAAGCAATGCAATCAACAATTATGGTTCAAAGAGCGAACGTTATCGAACGCAGACTCGCGTACACTGACGCCATTCATGTCAGCGTCGAGGATTGCCTGTACCCACAACACTTCCCCGCGACCGCTTCGGCCGTGTTAAACAGCTGATTCACTGTATAACTTCGACAAACGCCACTTTGTTTCGTATTGAAAGATATTACGCTTGTAATACGGTATAGAAATAGCTATATATGTATATACACATATAAATAGAAATATCTATTTAAGTATGTATTTCAAAATATGTATATATGTTTATCAGTTATCTGATAACCATAGTACAAACTAACGCTTAGTTTGGGTTCAGATGGCGGTGTGGGAGATTTCCAAAGATATTTATAAAAAAATAATACGCTATTGTTGAGGATCATAAACTGATTTTGGTCGCAAAAATGTATGAGAGATGACTAAACATTATTACAATTTTATTTGGAATGTAATCTTTGTATACTGACTCATGTCACTTGGGGACAAGATTATAAAAATAATTTGAAGAAACTTAACCCATTTATTTTCAAGTTAAATTCTAGTTTAACGAGCATTGTACCTAATGGTTTACTAAATTCCGATCCTGAGTGGTAATTTAAAATATTACAGATATATATTACTGCTCTCAATATTTGTGCCACGAGGTAGACATAATATGAAACATTGTTTAAAGACTTGACATAATCGCACTCCAGAGTAAATGATGGTGTCCAAATTATTAATGTATAAATAAACACCTATATATTCATTTTCTGGAGTCTGACAAATTTATTTTAAGTAAATGGAATTACAATAAAAAAATTGTTCCATTGAATACGGTCTGTCTGTTTCAAGGATTCGTTCTGAAAACTGGGACCTAAGAGAAGCGCTCCTCTTGGTAACTAAGCATGATTGTGCAAAACAATACTGGAAATACGAAGTCTTGACTAAACAAAACAGCCATATGTCAATATGATTGATGATATGAATAATACCTAACAAGGGAGTTTTAGCGCTTTCTCCGGCAATAAATTGTTGAACTGAGTAAAGAACATCAACGACAAGAAAGGAGCACTACCAGAGTAAGGAAACCCAATACATCGCCAATTAAAGTAAACATCAAGCAATACATAGAAAAAATTTGTAATTAATCACTATACATGGAAGATATTTGGGAGTAACTGATTTTTTGTATACGAAATCTGTACTATGGAGTAGTTTAAGTAACTATTATCGAATCTGAGTGACGATTAAATAGATTTTTTTTTTAAATGTAGATAAATTAAATTTAATTTGAGTGTAGATAGTCAAATGGGGTTATAAATAATTCTGTTATTAATTAAAACTTTATCTCCATTGTATTTTATGTACTGAGTATAAAACGTAGAAGCACTATTTAAATCAATTTAACTTTAAGTGACATTTCTAGACGTTTCCATTGCTTTTCCGTACTCTTTCGCTAATGTCTCTTAAAGATTGGATACTGATTCATTATTCCCTTATAACCCTTCCGTGCCTTTGTGATCCTCCGAAGCATTCGAGCCTAAGATTTAATTGAAAAATTAAATAGTGACTGGGTGAATGATAACGATATTTCGTAATCTTTAGGAGTGATTATTTATAAGAACGATAAAAATTACACATTAGGGTAGGTACAGGTTCACAGGTACCTTTGATTTTAACGTATTACCAGAATACCAGTGACCATTGTGATTGAGATCACGAATTTCCTCTCAAACCTCTAGAATAATAATGGCTAGTATATGAATCCAGACTAACTTCAACAATGGTCCGTTTATTTGCGATTCATTTGAGACTGAGATTGCAGTAAGGTTAGATTGGCACATACATGTACATATATCATAAAGCATAGTTTATAGCACGCATAATCTGACATAGGTAAATGGCGTATTATCAGAATTTTAAATGTCGAATTACTGTTTACGACATCAGAACACTAGCATTTCTATAATATATATGTATATATATACATATATGTATATATAATGCATTTTGCTTAAGGTATCACAAAAGATTTGTTTATTAGCCCCACAGATTAGCATAGATCTTTCATCACCCATACCGCGAAGGACTGGAATAAGTTGGCCGCATTGGAGTTACCCTTCGATTACAAGAACTGAATTTTCAAGTTAAGAGTGAATAGGCTTTTACGAAGTTAGTGCGCTTTACCATCAAAAACTTCATAGTCACTTATCATTACGTGGGATGGTAGTCAATTCTGACTTCTTTACGCTAAAAAAACATAGAACATTTTGCCATATCGGTCTGACGACCGCCGTTACCTCCTGTATGCCGTACTTGCTGATGAGTTATGGAGCATATGAGTATAATTTTGTGATATTTCTAAAAACATTTACACAACGCCACGCACTTTACTATCAAAAGTCAGTAATTTACAAACGTGGCGGTTACTGAGATTACGCTCATTAGAGCACAAGCCTGACTTGCCTAAACTTTACCTAGACAAATTTTAATGAACATTATCGAAAACGCGACATTATGAAATAGTTAATCCGATTTAAATTATGCCGTTTTTTGGAGAGATGATTAATTTGGCACAAATTCTATAAACGTGACACCAGAGTCTAAACGATCTTAAAAAATAGGAAACTTCTTGCAGATGGAAACCTGATTGATAAAATGATTCTTTTATAGATAAGCCATGCTTGTAATACTTAAGCATCTTTAGATGTCTGCATTCTTTAAGGTGTTCTGTAAAACAGGTATGAATAACTATAATCTATAGTCATATATGTAATAAGGAACAGATTATAAGTACCAAATATAAATACGAACCTGTGTTCAATCACTCTTTTATCAAACCAGGTGCTGTGCATAGTCGTAAGGGATTCTGCAAAACTGTCCAACTCAAATTCGCTCCTGTCGCTCTTAGTCAACGGCTTGTCAATGCCTACTAAACTCTTGTCTGGTATTTCTACGGCTTCAGCACCAGCTAAGAATGTGACTACGGGTTTCCTTTTCGACGATGAGTTCGCGCGTGCGCGAATGTCTTGCGGGCTCAACGCGGGAACTAGAGGATACGCACTTTCGAAACCGTCGGGCATCGTGCCGTCTTAAATAAAAACTTTTGACTAGCAAAATTAAATGATATCGAACATACGTCTACAAAGTACGACGTATCTAAGAATAGTAACTAGGTACAATGCTGGCAAAACAAGCATTTAGTTACAGATTGACCCCACAAGCTGATAACGCTGTGAAAGGTCACGTTTGTATCTGATGCAAACACATTGGCTATTATTGTCGCATTGAAATTTGTTATTATTACAATATCTTAAACAGGACAATTAAGAACATATTGCGAAAAACAAGTTACAATGAACATAGATTACTTTTTCGATAGATTTCATGTACCCCACTCCCCCTCCCCCTCCACTGCCTCCAACCACAACAAATCACTATCGACTTAATGCAGTTTTTCTCAAGGATTAACTTTTAGTTACCCGGCATAAGATAGATTGGAATGAGAAGTTATCGGTTTATTTATATAGTAGATAAAAGTAGTTGTCAAAAATGTATGTTTCCGACAATTGCATCCCTGTCGTGGCCGTCGCGATGATATCGACGTCGATGGCAATAGGCCCTCGTGGACAGTCAACTACACCATTCAACATCATTAGATGTGTAAACAGGACAACAAAAACAAACTGCAGACATTCAGAAACCGTCGGCTCTTTATGCTTGAAAAAAGCGGCAAATTTTTATTTCCAGACGCCAAAATAATATTAATAGTGGAAAAATGTGTAGCAATAAATTGTTTTCTTTTTAATTTTTTATTATTCTCTACTTCTAATGGAGTGGAGATGACTTATTCTTTCTTCTCTCAACGTAACTCTTAATAATATTAACATACTGAACTACCGGCTACACATTTGGAAATCTGAAAATATTCAAGACTGTAACTAATACTCATAATAATGAATTTAAAAGGGAAGCTATTCGGTTCCAGAAACTAGAATTATCTTACTAATACATATGTACGTAATGTAGCATATTTTGTGTTCATAAACATCTTTGATCTACTTTGTGAACAATCAAGTGAAATATATAACAGTGTAACTTCTACGAAATGCATGTCTAATTCAAAAACAATAGATCTATGGAAGCAACTATGAAGTAACTAATGGGCCATTACAAAAATATATTCTGATTTTAATCTTAATTTAGATAGAAAAATCTGTAGGTTTTACAATTTAATTTCTTTAAAGGATAAGGGAAGTAATTTAAGTAGTCACATATATAATTATTTGTTGATTTATATTTTAAGTCTCTTTCATACAACATTATAAAAAACTCTTAAATGAATTTTGAAACAGTATAGAATACTGACTCCAACCTCGAGCTGGCTGAATTAGATCTGCCAATAAATTACTTGCTGTGTTCCAACTTTGTTTATTATTAGCCAACAACAAAATGCCTTTAATATCAACCATATCCATGGATGACACAGACCACTTACCTTAATGTATATTATCTGCTCAAAAAAAGAATGAAGGTTCTAAACCTTGGTCAAGAACTATATCATTACCAAATACATAAAGGATAAATATTGTGGTATGATTATGGGCTTAGCAAAGCTTATCTCACCTGTGCTCAGCGCGCCGGTAATACTTCTTAGTTATTGGATTGTTTTCTTGAGTTAGCAAGCATTCATTATTTTTACATCCCTCCATTTTATATATGCTTGTTTTGTATCGGAAAGAATATGACCAAAATTTTGGGAGTCTATGGCTTATATCACTCTTTAAAAATCCCGGTATTATTCTATACATACACCATTAACGATTTTAGATTTCCATACCTGTAAAAGTAAATTACAATTGGCTAAAATAGAATTTTACTAAGTCGAGGTTTTGTTTGGTCCACATAATTTATAGCCGACATGGTTTCTTATTTTTAAATAAGATCAAAACGGTTTATTTCATAACGCAAATAGTCTAAATTCAGAAAATTCATCAATACACCTAATAATAGCGGAAGATGATTCACTGGCGGTCAAGAATTTTCAGTTAATAAACTTCTATGATATTCAAATAACAATATTTATTACATTATAAAATTGCTAAAAAAAATTATCGTTTTCAATATTTTATGTATACCTAGAGAAAAAATTATAAAAGCCGCTACGTACACTATAAACTGTAATAGCTTTTAAATTACACTGAGAACTGAAGATTAAGTTTAGCTGAATCAGCTGAAATGAGATTGGAAATGTCTGACTGAATTTCGACTGAAATGTCATGAATTTTAGTGACAATGACTATAACTTAACACAAATGTCATCATCATGTCAATACACAACCATCACAGGCAGATCAGGTTCAGTTCGTCCAATGCGTCCAATGAGGGGTGTCTACGTCTACCTCTAGTCTATGTTACTTAAGGTGAGTCGTACACGCTAAAATCCATACTTAATCTTGCAAGTATGAGTACGTGTAAATACGCTCTCCGAATAATGGCGCCACGAGTATTTAGGAGTACGCATCCTTAAGCGATATCAAAGTTGTATACTTTTCGAGTACGTATTTTTATCGACATTTATAATAGAAGTATATACTTAATATGACAAGATTCATGAAATTACTCATAAAGTGTAAGTACGTTTTTTATTAAATTATTTTTACATTTTTTAGTATATGTAATAAAGAAGCGTACTGTTGCTTTTGAATGCTTTGAGTTTCGAAGTAACATTCTATTTAAACAGAAAGATGCATGCAAGAGTGAGAATAACACATTATTTTCAAATTTAAAATATATGCACTGTTTGTATAAATAACAAACAATATTATCGTTGCCGAGGCCTTGAGGAGTGTGTGAGATATCTATGATTGCGACGCGACAATTTATAAAGAGTTTACTCACTCGCGCGGTTACGTTCCATCCGTACTTCTTTAAACTTCATACTTTTAGAGACTGCTTCCTAATTTCTCCTTTCTCGTTCCTTACGTTCCAATACTCGATACGCGTTGACGCACTTGGCCGTTTAGTTCCATCCGTACTTCTTTTTTTTTTTGGACACACGGCCATCTGAGCCCAAACTAAGCGTTAGCTTGTGCTTTCGACATTTTTGGATGCTATATTAGGCTTCTAATTCCAAATCTCAATTTAATATCAACCCGACCACACATATGAATGTCCCTGCTTTCTCTTGATATATTTTTTATGGTTCATTTGTAAGTTTATAGTTTAATGTATCTGTGCGCTTTTGACATTGAGTGCTTTTTGACATCTTGTCTTGTTGAAACTGAAAGAAATGAAACAAGTTTTATTTAGTCATAATCATTATTGTAACAAATATAATTTTATTTTAATATTATTATAATCCCAAGATATCACTCGCAAATTTAATATGTAAATATTTGTTAATTGCGTAAAGAGGTTAAGGTTAATAAGGTGTTCCTCATGGCTTACACGGAAAAAGTTGGGCTCAGTAGCACCGCTCTTTCAATTTTGTTGTATGAGTGTATAAATTCCGCCAATAGTCAGGTATGTACTATCCCGTTTAAAATTTGTTGTTTTCATCCATAAACACTTTTGTTTATTATCTCTTTTACTACAGGAAGGATTCCTCATCGGTAACGTAACTTCCGAAATAAGCAACCACATATCCGATTCTCACAATGATACTGCTCGATTAGACACCAAAATCATGGTCAAAAATATATTACCCTTGCCTTCCGTCTCACTATTTTATTTTCCGACGGGGAGGATAAAAGAAGATGTCATATCAGATTTACTATCAAGCAATGCAAGTGAAGTAGTTGGCTGGTATAAATATAGAAAGAACAGTTGTTTGAAGCCTACATTTAGAGATAAATTAATATCTCGAGGACTTCAAAAGTACTTTGAAAAATATCATGGAAAGAAACAATTTGTTGCTTGTAATTTAACAAACAAAACCTCAACGGGTTGTGCAACTCATACATTGACTTATAGATTTGGTAAAATTAACTGCTTTGATATGTATGAACATCTTGAGGATGTGACTGCAAATTTGGGGGAAAAAATATCTGGATACAAAAGACTATGCAAGCTTCCTGAAGACAGCATATATCAAAGGGTTATTAAGGAAAGTAACATTCAAAGCAATGCAACTAATGATGCCATATTGCATATACAAGAATTGATTAATATTAAATTACAGCAGGAAGCAAAAATTGCTGCTAAAAATGAAAGTACGATCCGCGAATTAGAGGCTGAAATTAGGCAACTGAGTGCCATACTTGCTGATAAACAAGCTGCTGATTTACAAGTGGCCAATGATAAGTTGATTGAAGAAAAATTTTTAAATCGAGACACAGAAATGGCAGAAGCTTGTATTGCTGCAATGAAAACACCTTCAGCTGTGGATATACTGAATGTTCCCAATATATTAATTAATAGTAATAGTATTGGGGACACTGAAAATTCTGTAGTGGTTACCAAAAGCAATACAACTACTAGGACTCCTAGTCCTAATTTGCCATCTACAAGCACAGGCAGAGCAACAATGCAGAGTAATTGTACCAATACTCTTAAAAAAAGAACTGAGATTCCATCAACAAGCGCTGCCGTAAGTATTTTTATTTCTTTATGTCATGTGCATAAATAATAAACTATTGTTTCTCTAGTTATGTAGTTTATGTTGTTTTTTTACTTTTAATAAATTCAATAAGTGCTAATTATTGAGTGAATTGAAATGTTATTTCTCATTTCCAGAATTGTGGTGATCTTATCACATTTGACGAGGAGGAGCGACAGGCACAAAAACCTATCACAATTAATGACAATATAAAGAGTGTAGGTGACAGCTCACCAGAATACTAAAAAGTGCCTTTTTTGTTTTTTTTTTATTAAATAGGTTACCAATTGACATTATTGTATCTTATACATAGGTTTTTTTCATATTGGTTTTATGCAGTTGAGAGTAAACAGGTGTACATGTAATATATCAGGACCTGATATTTTTCATCCAATAATATTTTTAAGGTTGAGAAATAGAGCCTTAAAAACACAATTTAATTGAAACCTTATTACTTGTTGATCAGTCTCCTGGTCTTCCTTTGGTAAAACTCTAAGCAAATTACTATCTATGTCAGTACAATTTTTTCAGCTACAATAGCTCAACCATGTTCGCAGTGGCCTTTGGGTTAAATAAAGTGGATGCATACATGCACATTTCAATTCCTACATCTTTAGAATGTTTAATAACACTTGTTTTATTTGTTTCTTTGTTGATTTTTTTTACATTTTTTATTAATTTCTTTTTTAATGTACAGTGTCTCAGCTGAGAAATAAACATAACAGATGTGTCTGATTTGAAACATATATTTTATTTCTAATACCATCACTGCTTTTGTGGACACATAGCTTTTATTTTCAATTGATATATGTTGTACAAATTTAGATTGATATTTTGGGGGTTAACCTAGACATACTAGGAAGCAAGATGGATTTTCTTGTTTGAACTACTTTCTTGGCAAAATCTTAATATTTTTGTCCTGTTTATATCTTACAGTAGGTTCCTAAATAACATCTGGCAAATATCCTAAATAACACACATCACAACAACATTAAGTTGAATCTTGTAAACAGATTACAGCATAGAATAAACTCTGCGTGATGTCTATTCTGGAGTCCTGTTCTTTTATAAATTGTAAATAATGTCAATAATATTTGGTAGAGCTTTGTCTGTGATTCTCTATAAATTCTTAAGAAATTATAGAAGTAATAATTACAGCACTATACCTAATATTGTGAATAGATGAAGAAAAAATTCATGACAATTCTGTTATTATTATTAAGTTTTACTATTACTGATGCCAAACGAGAAATGTGAACTGTTATAATAATTGTTTATTAATCTTTGTTTAATGTTCAGCAACCAGTGACCTTACTATAAATGCATTTTTGTGTACTAAGATAGAATTAACATTTAAACTTTATTTCAGTATATACCAACATTACATGATGAAACTATTACATTAACTAAAAGAATGTATACATTTTGCTGTATCACTTGTTACTTGAATATAGTGATACAGCCATAAATATCATGTACAGGATATTTTTGTAAGTTTACTGTAATAATAAATATAATTATGTTGTAAAAGTCTTTAATTTAAGGAGATCCCAGTGCGGTAATATATAAGAAATAGATAATTTCTTTTGAATAAAACTTTTACACAATGTTCGACTACAATGTAAGTGGCGACGTAGTCTTGAATAGATATTGACTTAAATTTACTATTCTATACATAGACTTAAATTACCGTTATGATTTCTTGTTTGAATATCTTATTTACGTTATTCCACATGTTTATTTTTATGCATAATATCAGGAGGTTAAAGATACGGAAAAGAGCAAAAGCGCGCTGGGGAGACCACAAACTGTTCAGAATCCCAATAAAACAACATACACAATAAAACAACGATTAGTTTAGCACTACATGGTTTATTTTCGATTCAATTCGATATTTATCTATAAAAAGCCTTAAATAAAAATGGCACTTACGCAAATAAAATGATGAAGATTGGCTGTATTTACTTTTTTTTAATATAGTAGGATTATAATACATAACTACGGTACATAGATTTTTTGAATCCAAGTATCAATAAACAGGTTTAATTTTCTATAAAAGAAAAGAATTCATGTCATTTTGAAAAATATTGGAATGTCATGGTGCGCCATTAGTTTTACTATAAAGGTAACATTCAGATTGTTACAATCTTTCATGTCCCAGATAGCATTGGTAGAGTAAGTCCATAATGTTTTTAATTACAAATAAAATTGGTATGAAATCAATTATTCTAATTATTGCTTTGTGATGATATCTGTTACCAACGTCTTTTTATGCTATATAATACAAAGTTTTTTTTATAATTAAAAAAAATTAAAATACTAGTTAGAACGAAAAATTAAGGCCTCCAAAATAATACAAAACACTAAAATATCAAAAATCATGAATATGTCAAATTGCATTGAAATAATAATACAATTTTATTATTATTAGAAATAGAAAAAACTTTCAAGTTCAAGTTACTGTCTTTGATTACTGCTATTTCATTCGTGCCAATCCGCATTTCGGCTTTGTGGCAGAATATAGCTTCGTCCGTTTTTAGGAGATATCTCGATAAAAGTTTAAAAGGCTTCATTTAATGTATTAAAAAAACGCAACACTTGTTAAAAATACGCAACAACGTTACAAGTCTTGTGAACAGATGAACAAACGTGGAAGTTTTCGGCCTATATATAATAATCGCACGACAGGCGAGTGCCTTATAAATGACGGCTCTCACCCGACGAACCAATCACTTGAAGCGACTGCATGAGTGACGTGAATCCGACCAATGAAGAAGCTCACGATACGTAACAGCTATTATACATGGTAACATTACTTTTTGGTACTGAAATCCTACACAGTCAATCCTCGTAATAGCCAATAACATTCGCATAACAATAGCACGCAAATATGACATAAATAACACATGAACCGAGAACATCTTAGACCATCGCAATATCTGTCCTGACTTGGAATCGCTGGCTTCACAGGCAGGGACACTACCATAGACTTATGTAGTTCATACCAAAATTTAATATTTATCGGAAGTACCTACTTAAATAATAAAATAATAATAATCTGAAGAAAACTATACATAATACTATCAAAAGATATATAAAAACCGCTTATAACAATTTTTTTTTAAACACTTCTCTGCTTTCAGATTTCTGAGATTATTATACTTAATGCCGTACTTATTATGTATTTACTGTAAAACGCATGAACACTACAAATCTGAATAATGTATACATAAATAATCATTACCTAATATAAATTTATCATTACTTAATTTTACAATGACTCATTTGAGGCATTATCGGCAAGTCAACATCGTCTGTATCCAAATATTTAGAAAGGTCAATTTTGGGTATACTCCCAACGGCCACCACTAAAATAGGGACCAGTGGTGGCCGTTAGAATAAACCATTCATTATTGTTCTAAGGGCCATCAGTAGTGGACGTTGGAACAATCCAAATCATATTTTTATCAACAGCCACAACTAAACTGCCACCACTGGGAGTCGTTAGGATATAGTCCTATTAATGTATTGAAAAGTCCGTTAACCTTATCCTATAAGTTTTCTTCGGAATGTTAACGTTTTAACTACACATTCATCAGTAATAGCATTCTTCCCTGTTCCAATGACTAAATTCTGAATGTTTATATGAATCTTACCCTCAACATTTTGTACATCTTTTTTTGGCTGTGGCAGGGACTGCATACTGGTATGAATTTCTGTACAATTTTTTTTCTGTATGACGTCATATCATTAAATTTCGGATAT
>DWJZ01000817.1:0-27711 GCA_018249125.1 Asbolis capucinus
ATAGCTCATGTTAATCGAGGATAATGCAGGATCCTAATGGTATAAGAATTTGTCAAATCGGTGTAGTACTCGCGGAGCAACAAAACAACAATCAAATCTTTGCCCCTTAAAATATTAGTATAGATAGTCGTATTTAAATTGTAAATTGTTTCTGTTGCGAAGTTATTTAAGTGTTAGTTAAGTAGTACTTAAACTGATACTGAGATTTTCCAGTTAAAGAACAATAAGTTAAACTGATTGCGAAAGTATCACGCCATTTCCACGTAAATATCTGACGTAATCTTTTAAAGGACAATTTGAGGTAATCCAATCACAGTCTTCATATGCCCTTGTGATCGCACGGAACATTATTCAGTATTATTGTACTTAACCCCCTCTATTTCCCTTGGCTTATATTTACAAGGATTAGGTATGAAGAACTTGCATGCAGAATGCAGAATTATCTTCCTCTACGAAGGTGGAAATCAGTTTGCGAAAATAATATAGCTCTGAGAAAATAGTACCTACAATGCAAGATTGTAAGTAATGTGTTTCGTTGATAGACATTCAAAAACCAGACTAATTATTCATTTATTTCATGTGTTTTCATTACACTTACAAACGTCCTCTATTTTAATGGTGACAGCGTTTCGGAAAGGTGCCATAATAAAGAGGAGAAACGTCGAAAGAAACTACACAGCACGACGCTAATACACTCCTCCTTCTCTAGGTCTCCGTATCGCCGGTAATAATCTCTAAACGGAGAACAAACATTCATCTGTAACATTAATGCCCTGACCCTACATTGTACTCTTATTATTCCCTTATAAAATTCCACACTCGAGATGTTGCGGCGTGGAGTACACGAGACATCACCGCAAGTCGTCGGTATATCGTTCGGGATCGTTCGAGAACGTTCTCGTGTCCATGATCCGACCCAGTTGTGGTCGCGGGTGGCCGACCCCGCTGACCGACGGTCGTCCTGCACCAACGATTGTGCGGTTTGGGGAAAGACAGATCTTGTTCTAGCTGGGTTGTGTGTAGGGACACACATGTGTCATCGCTTTTGTACACATACGTTGAGGATATTGACGACGGAAAACCGAATACAATATACTGAATACAATAAGAACGTAACTCTTATAACACTTTACAGTAACTCCTAAGTGACGGCCGTATACGGAAGACAATAAAGAGTTACGACCTTACTGTCTTCTTATTGTAAAAAAATATTTTTTCTTATTAAATTATAACTACCAGCTCAAGGGTCGTGCAGTTACGAGTAACAAGGTCATAAGAAAAGAGAAACACGTTCAACGATATAATTAACTAGTTTTATCAGTAACTATAAATTGCCTTCACTTCGCTTCGGAAGAAGAGTCCAGTGGCTACAGAGTTGCCATACTAACCTTAACCTATTGTCCCATGGAAAAAAACAGTTTTCTGGGATAAAGCATATCCTATAAGCATTCTCGGGTTTTAAACTACGACTATACCAAGTTTCATCTAAATCTGTCCAGTGGTTTTTGTGTGAACCTCAAACAGACAGACAGACAATAAATCCAATAAAAATTGTTTTAGTCTCTATATCGATAACGAAGCCTCCCTGCCCTAAAATTTTCAAAAAGCACTTAATGTGCAGAATAGACCCCGTTACAGTTTTGTTATTAGTATAGATATAAATTTTATCTCTGTCAACTGAACCAACCTGCGACGCCTGCGAATGTAAGTGCGATTACATCGATGGAGTAACAACTGGCAACCAATGAGCAGTACATGTGTAACAATTTCTAAACGCGTCGCAGATGTCTGCAACCGTACGTGCTAGGAACAGCCTCTGGAACTTTATTTGTACAACTAGTGATGTTATTTTTGCGAAATTAACTGGATTGTGAGTAATCTTTTATGAGCTTTTTATTCTTTTTCGTGACCTATTGGCGGAGTTTTTTTACCTATACTTTTTATTATATTAATAAACTATTTTGATGAGACATCTTTGATATGTATATAATATTCCTTTACATTTCTTAGTAGGCATAAATTTGATTGTTTTAATAATAGTCTATGAATAAAAACAAAATTATTCCAAATATAATTATTTAACTTTTCTAATTACAGCTCTCGATTTGCAAAGTCGAGGGTTTTCGTAGTCAGAAAAATTCGCATATCTTTTTATTTATTGAAAGTGAAATAAATCAAGGAATCTAAATGTTAACAAAATGTTAACACACATGTGTGCTAACCGCATTCATATCGGGCCAGCCGTATAAGATCAGAAACATGCAAAGACGCCAGCTGACAGCTGATATTCTTAAAATGAATGAGTCTTATTACTTTAAATACCACCAGTAATAATTTAATTCAATACTTTCCACGTAAAAAAATCGATCAGCTACAATTTTTCGAATGTAATTCTAGTGTTACATTAGACATGATTGCAATGTTGCGTCACTCCGAAGAATGTGCTCCGCGCGATGCTTCACGAGCCGAACAATGGTGACTGAGCGTTACAATCCCATTCTCAGTTTGACTGTTCCCATGCTCGATGACACGAGCTGATGTCTCACGGTACATTTAGTTCGGGGGTTAAAAAGTCCTTGTTATTAATTGTCTACAAGTTTTTTTCACACGTCACATCCAAAACTGGTTTATGCTTCTACATTTCTTATAATGTAGTACCAATAGCTATCTGTAGTAATAGGTTAGAGATTTAAAATGTTGTTCTCCGGAACGAAAGAGTTCAAAGTTACGTACAGTAACCACAAAAGGATTTCAAAATCCTTTTCTCCATCCATTTTCTGATGGAAAAGTGTACACCTGAAGTGTCTCATAAAGTTTTCGAAAGCTTTTTGAAGCACAAAAGTTCTAAAGCACAGTCTAATTAAAAGTTTTCAATGAGCCAGCAAATGGAGGGATGTCAAAGGAAGTAAACGGATGAAGGTCTGCCAGTAAACTCCATTTTTTGTAGCCTCATATAAACATAAGATACAAAATTCATTATCTTTTATTAGGTGACAATTATGTATTTATCAGTTGACTGCTCACCATATTACAAGCTAATAGTTTGAGGTCAGATACCTGTTAGTGAGTTGTCCTGAGATATTAATTTATTTATTCTCTCGAAATAACTTGGTAGCCTATACATACGTTTCTAATAATTTACCCTATACTACATATACCCAAATACTGTGTATGTCAGCACTGTGTTGCCACTCTCAGATATTTTTTTATGTAAAAAAACTATGTAACACTCGTTGCGTGTGATTCGTTTAAGATTTATTGACAAATCGCGGCCTGCACGCGTTTGTTACTTGTAATTTGTTGCACTTGTTTTATGTAAGAAGATAATTGGTATGTTTCATGTACTTTTTGTGAACACACCATTTATGGAATCCAGTTCTATTGCCGCAAAGTACATCGTATGTGACGTTAGGTTCTCACCATTGGTTTTCACTTCGTTTTGACGTTGATATATCCTTTACGTAAGTACATTTCCCTTTATTTGAGTAGGTCAGGTTATTTATTTATATATATATTTTGATTTCTTTAAAGCTTTATTGAATACCTCGAACTGGAATTGGGGTTACAATGGGCGGACTTTAGGTCTACTGGTATGCATGTTAAATAAAGTCGTACAACAGGCACTATTGCCTGGTTAACGTTACTAACCTCCCAAAGTTAAATCCGGTTAACAGTTGTTCAACCAACCGTTATTAATTAACCATAAAGTTAAACGATTCACTTGTCAGATAGTTTCCAGTGACATTTGACCTCCCCCAGCTTTCTCGGCCAACAATCGGATCGCCTAGAAAGTGACGCCTCAATCGTTTGCAATTACCCCGACGTCTGTCCGTCCGTCCGATTGACGCGGGCTCCTAACCTGCTGTTTCTTAAAAAAAATTAAATTACCCCTGTACAACCTTTTCTTTCTCCTTAATTTAACTATCCATCCAACTCTTGTTGCGTTGTTGACGAACGACGCGCTTTGCCTCGTTTTGTTTATCGTACCGCGAAGGACTGGAATAAGTTTCCCGCGTCGGTGTTTCCGTTTGATTATAATGTAAATGCCTTCAATACAAGAGTGAATAGGCATCTACTAAGTTAGTGCCATCAAAGACTTCATCGCCACTTACGATCAGGCGGGATCGTAGTCCAACGCTAACTTATTCATGGTAAGAAAATACTAGTTTTCTCGTGACAGTATCTGTTGCATATAGTTTTACTGGTTTGTTTAGAAATCAATTTAATAATTACAATACGACATGGGATCTTCTTCCATGGTCGGTAAGAAATTGTTAATGCCCCTGGAGTTGCTTACTATCTGCACGTTTGCCATTTTAATACATAAAATAAATAATAAAAAAAAAAAAAACAGAAAAACATAGCTTCGTAACTGTTCGAACTTGCTACATTTATTTAACGCCTGCGAAACCACCTGCTAAGTGACAATTTTTGCCACATTTTAGTATAAAAATGGTTGAGCAATATTCAAACCAGAAACCTTAACACAAAATACGCGTATAGTATCAGTTGGGATTCGAACCCGGAGCTAGGTCACAGCTCTAGTCATCAATCAACAGCAGCACCCAAGCTACGCAGTTTAATTACTTGGCAACGTTTGAAGGGAACCTCCAGTCTGACGTACAAGATACCCAGTGAAGTTAGAAAGCCTGCGACGTGGCAATTACTCCCTTCAGTAATGATAGCGTTGCCGATAGAAAGCTATCATGGTTTTTTGCAGACCGTACATTTTCCATCGTGGCTGGCGGTGATGAAGTGATTTTATGGTGTAAGGGAAATCTGTTGCCTTCATGCAGGTGGGATGGATGTTTCAATTGCATAGGATTTTTGGTTATTCGATCGACAGTTCCCCGGAATTCTATAAATAGTTATTTTTCGACAAACGAGGTGATAGAATTGTATTGATCCACCGTTAGTTGTCACAAAATAAGGAATATTGACATCAAGTTCTAAAAAAATTTTGAGGCGGCATTTTGTACATCATTTCAAAAGGCTCAAATGTAAGGCTTTAGATAGCTCATGCATGTTAGTTCGTATCATTTCGGAAAGTGATTTTTAGTTAAGGCAATTTCAAATTGTTATTACTGAAGAAAAGAAAAAAAAAATTGTCCATATTTTAGAAAAATAATTTCCACATATATTAAATACCGGAAGCATTTAAAATTACTTTAACAAGATAGAAGAACTCGAACAAAATCAACTGATCTATCGGAGCAGCACGTAGCGTTTCTTGTGGCGTGAACATAAAGCCCCAGGAAAACCTGCTCGCGGCTCCAGCTCTGCCGTCCTGCTACGACTATACAAGGACACCCTAGGAATTTATTGTACCTAGCCCTTGTTTGAACAACTTTAACGCGAAGCAAAAGCGATGAGCGATTATGTCGAGTTTTGAGACAAATGCCTTTACTTTTATTGTTCCCGCCAAATGGTACGTCAAAAGTGTACGGCAATGACATTTGGTGCAGAAAAATATGGTGTGTGTTTTTCCGCAATAAACGTCAATTCTCGTATATTTTTGAATTAGCGTTTGGTGAGACCGATAACAGAATATACATTTGTATAGGGGTCAACGTCAGGTTGAGATCAAAATAACACGAAGACATAAAGTGAACTTTCCTTTTCTTTAGTTATATCTTAGTGTATGCTTACGTATGAGATATGACACATCACAGTCAAATGGGAGTAGAAAACATTCAATAACTAGTTTATTAAATGACCTTTTTAATATCCAGCCTACCTAAAAGTTCGCACAACGCAACGTTATCACATCGTACTTTGCATCAAAACGCATTCTCATCTCGTGAAGCGATAGGCAACATTTCAGTTTTATAGGGTTTCTATTCAGCTTACAACGTTTGACCAGAACCAACTAACAGAGATTGAAACTTAAAAAAAAGTGTGTGTTCTATTACCTGGCATAATATAAATTCACTAATTTTATTATAAGCTAGGTATAGCTTGTTATCTACATTGCAATGTATATAATACAGCTGAAAAGATTGTGTTTATTTGGAAGGTTAGAAGATACTTTTTATTCTGGGGAGTGGCTTTATACACGCAAGATCACAGGTAAAATTATTTGTTGGTGACGTGCGTGACGCGTTTACTAATCGTACGTAAAATTCGATGTTTGCTCATTTATATATAATTTCAGTACTCCTAACGCCATCTATTATTACATTTATACAACCAATAAATGGTGGAGACCGAGTAACAGAAGGTAGTTGTTAATAATCCACCTTCAATTCAGCTGAAGAGTGACGTTTCTGTGCAGTTAGCTACGAAGATCGATACTGACTCTCTTCTATTGTTATCTCACCTTACCAACTATTTTAGTTGTTGAAGTTTTCCTTATTTTCACTCGACTTGTCGCCTACAGTATTCCTGTTGTAATACTACAAAGAAGAAAGATTTGTTTCGCCATTGTATATATATAACAATGGAATCTTATGAGAAACAAGAAATGTTGTCCTGAATAATAAAAGATATTTTTCGGTAGTTTTTTGATAATGTTTTTATCGAAACACAGTTGCCGTCAAAGTCTAATTATTTATTTCATCATCGGAACTATAACAGCTCACTTAACTATCGTCAAAATGATCATTATACATATTATATTATTTAGTATATACCTAAATCCATATTAATATAATGTATCATCAACATGTACAAATTTCTAATTAGGAAGACATTCTAAATACTGCTTTTCTTTTCCCTTTTGTATTTATGGTCGCCTGCCTCAAGTCCGCACCATCACCATAGGCTGACTGGTGGAGAATGCCACTAGGCATTAAGTCTATCCTTTGTAAAACCTATTAGGAAGTGCAATAAAGTATAAATATATAAATAAAAATAAGTAAGAAGTTACTATAAAATCGATTATTGAAACCAGGAACTCTTGTTAGAGTATATCTTGTAACAGTTAGAGACATCGCTCCAGCGATAAACTTGCGACGGTGTACGCCATATTTGTCAGACATGTTTGGTAGGAACGCTGTACCGCACCGGGATGGATTCATCTCATAATTATTACGGCCACTTCGCTAGTCCTGCATCCTTGCATCTGGCATGCCGGACACACCAGCCGTTCAGTGGGGAAAAAAATATACAACTTTATTATACATACCAGACTGGAACTGGACAGATTTTATGCCCTTATGTGGAAGGTTTCCACGTTTATTGCGAAATGTCCTCTTGTGTGGCGCCGTAAGCAATAATATATTATTGGTAATTAAAGTTACACAATTATCTACAACAGTTGCTACGCGGCGTCGTGGAATACTCTCTCAAGACTTAAAAATATATTTATTTATTACAATTTTTTTTTATCCTTAACGCCGTAACCGGTCGCTAGCTCTGATATATTTTTATTACAGTCAGACAAAGAACAAAATATTCGTGCTAACATTACGAAAAAGTTAGCTTCGAGTGGGGATCGAACCTGCGACTGTTAGCAGTCACATTCACTAACCACTAGACACAGACCAGTCAATAATTGTTGGAGAAGCTTGGACTTCCACAAGATTACGATTGTCGTTTAACAATACCAGACGGGATCGTTGGCTTAATGTGCCCTCCGAGTATCCGTCGTCGTCGAAACTCCACCAGTACGAACATCGCGCTTTGCGTCTTCCTTCCTCATACGTACTGCGAAGGTCCTTAATTAGTTGCCCGCGTCGGTGTTCTCGTTCATATACAATGTTAGTGTGTGAATAGGCTTTTAATAGTGAGCTTTACCATCTAAGACCGCATCGTTGTTTACCGTCAGGCAGGATTTATAGAAGCAAAAAAAAAAGATATTTCAACCGCGGCCGCTGTTACTTGACTTTGCCGATCACTTACCACCTACATGAGCCGCCGGGCTAAGAGTGCTTTATAAAATGCTTCTGTTCTTCATTAATGTTCGGTTATTACCTTTTATTACTTTCGCTTACTCTGTGTCGCTTAAACTATAAAACCCTCACATTAAAATGCTTACGGGAAATCCTAACAATCTGTTTATAGCACTGTCCATTAGTTAACTTACATCTTATTCATAATATGTAATCAAATAATTCAGTACACGTCCGCACGGAAAACTAGCAGATCTCATAAACTGTGTTAATCTTTATAAGCCAGTGCGGAAAGCGGACACCGCTAATTGCATCCCATAAACTCGACATATCGATACCGCGGGCCATCGCTATCATGGTGGTATCGATACCACATCACTAGCCCCACGATCACCGATCGCATTTAATTCCTTCCCTCACGCAAACTAATTTGCTAGGAATGTTGTTACTAATGTAAGTGTACTGATTGTAGGTATTTATTGTTTTTAAATATTTTTTAGCTGTAATCTTTTTTGTATGTTAGGAAATTTTGACAGTGATGGTAAGTATAAATAAAGTGGCAGGATGGGCAACATGGCCCAGGCCACCAGAAGGAAGAGGGCCCCGCGATGTTAGAAAATTGTTCCTCCGATATATAATATGACACCCACCTCGTACTACTATTCGGTCCTCATACTACTAACTTACATCTGCGTGCTTCAAGGGTTAGGAGTCAGGACAACTAATGCTTCTTCTTGGGATGGGGGGGAACTCCGCTTTTGAGCAAGCCATGATGACGTTAGGATCTACCTCCTATGACCGCACTCCGAGACGCGCCTCATACGGAGGCACGGCCTAAGGGAGAGATACCTTCTTTTTAACCATAATCTACGTTACAATGGCCAATAATTGAGTAACTACGATCAGTGCTCGACGCGTTATGAAGTCGATCAACTCCACGATCTACCAGGGCAGCAGACGGCGCTAGGAGCCAACAGGCGGGGCTGGTAGTCCGCGAACGAACGCTCATTACAATATTATAGCAGCCACACCCGCTCGCCGCAACCGCTGCTAATAATAAACAAACGTACGGGACCAACCACTTTACAAGCTAACTGTGCCATTTATAATAATTACGAAGAAAATGACTTCTCAAGGAACTGTCTTTATCGCTCGCTAGTTTTTTACATAATACGTATTTATCAGAACTATTCCAGTCGGAGATCTTTTTCTAAGGCGTGTATAGCCTAGTAATGTAGTCTAAAGCTACGAAGCGGAGTCATCCGCGTTCTAATCCTCGTCCGAGCCAGCCAAATCTTTACTCGGATGTATTTTCAATTCAATTCAGTTCTAATTCTTTATTACGGACAAGATCCATGTGTTAGTAATAACTTAGAAACTATATTAGTCAAGAATAAAATAAAAACAATAAATTAATATAAAATATAATACTAAAATATACTAAATTAATGTGAAATAAATGGTATTTTATTGATTGTATTATTTATGTCTATTTCGGGTCACAAGGAGTACTAGTGCGTTAGTACCTCTTAAAACATCTAGTACAGCAGTATACAACCCGTCTACCACATTTGAGCAGCGTAGTAGAGTATGCTAGACTTCCTCAGTCATGAGGAGAAACCGTGAGGAGAACAGTAGTGGGCCATTAAAGGGATTGAAACCAACAGCAACAAACTTATTGTCTATATTTCTTCGTTTCATATTTCGCTGTCTAAAATCGAACTAATTATCTATTCGCCTATGGATGTTATGAACCATCAATATCCGTCGGTATTTGTTAACATATGTAATGTAATGATAAAATTGACATTTGTAATACGTAACAGTGTATCTCGATAATTGCCTATCTATACCTTACCTGTATCTTATCTTTGTCGATCAGTATTATAAATAACAAATAAAAATCAGTAGGAGTCGTTATCTGTTACCGTAAGAAGCTTCTTTAATACCTCACTATCAAATCCTGTGTACAGAGGCACTAGTAAGTCTCGGTCTTACCACTACCTCTTAGCACAGTATTATATAGTCTTGTAATGTGCATGTAGTATGAAAGTTTTGATTCAAAATGTTTTTGATGACAATTTATGAAAACAATATAAATCACTGCCATCTTTCCTACACGGCAGGTCCTAAAAACTAATGGATTTGGCCTACATTGTACACTATCTCGATTTTCAATCTAAAAGCGGAATTCTAAGGCTCAATTTTCTTTGGCAAAACAGTCTATTGAGACCGAAAACAGATATCTTGGAATCCATCTAAAGTTCTTCTGTTGCATAGCATTACTGCAGCGTACATGAAAATAGTGTTTTGTCGTAAAATTTAACGACAATTTTAATAGTTAAAAAGTAGGCGTGGATTATATTGGACATTATTTTTATTGCCACTCCTACGTAGTCGGTGACGTAACGATTGAGAAAAGATTTCTTATAACGACACTTTATGATTTGTTTCACTGCCAGTTGTTGTACGACTTGCGATGGACACGTGGAAATTGGTTAGAGCCTAGTCGTACCTACGTACGGTCGTGTTGATATTAGATGCAAAAGTTACAGTATTTAGTTAGTTCAATTTGGTCTCATGTATGTTACTCTTAATTATATATTGTGTTCGGTATATGACTTATATAGGTAGAGCGCCTCGATGCATGTGAATATTCTCGATCCCGGATTCAATATCTAGCTCGACAGAAAAAACGTTTGTGTTTGAATAATTTCGAGATTGTCGCTTGGCTTCACCGTTCATCGTTAACTTCATCATTGTAAATTACCCATTGCTTATTACTGTGCAGGAATTTTTACTCGCAACCGAAGAAGCCCAGAGCATACTCATACTTGGATTAGTAGAGGCAATATGAGATGTTTCTCGCTTAAATTCTCTTCTCATCGGGAGTGAAGCAAGTGTTTGAACATGTTGATGTGCGTGAGTGCAGGAGGTCACGAATGTGATAGTTCTGAACGTGACATTAACCCCTCACAGTATTAACTCGTTACTTTTGAATCACGAACGCCTGTAATATTTACATTTTATATTAAATCTTGCCCAAGAAGCCACTAAAGTCTTTAGCAATTTGCATATAGTCACAATGTTTTTGTTACGTGTCCACACTGATATTAATGAATTAAATAAATACATTTCTTAAACCGATTTACTGGGCTTTCCTACTAAGGTATAAGCTACGAGGTATATGGTACGACATAAGGTTACACCTCTCCCAATTCATTGGTTTTTTGAGAGAATGGATACAAACCCAAAGGCCACTGCGACCATTGATTGATTGATCTATTGACAATTGATCCGTAGGCTGACAATTCCTAAAATTCTGTCAAGATTAAGTGTACCTAGTAAAACAATTATTATAAATATACCTCAACCATGATTTTAACAGAATTTTTAACAAACTTGACAGTGGTAAATATTATTTGTGAATCGTGACCGAGCTAAAACCAAGAGAATAAACTAAATCAATAACAAATAATTTAAATGAACATCATAGAAAACAGATGACAAATGTACATGTAATTTTAATATGGCCGAATTTAAATAGATGTTGAATAAATGATTGTGTTGGGAGCAGTTATCATCACAATAATGGTAAGTGTATCTTGTTGGTATTTAGTGTGTACGCCGGGCTCCCTGGGTGTCGTGTGTCAACTCGTTGCGAGGCGACGACCAGCCGCCAGCGACAGTCGACCTGATTTCATATGACACCCGCTTAGGCAATAACTTGGGACTACTACGGACCGTCTGTATATTATGAATTTGTCCAATCCCTACTCATATTATAAACAAGAACCTAACTGTCTGTCTGTTTGTCGTCAGTCTGGTTTTATGTCGGTTTGTTTGTTTGTCGGTCTGTTTCTCTGTTACCTTTTCACGCCTCAAATGCTGAACCGATTTTGATGAAACTTTGTATAGTGCTGGAATATATATTGCTTCAACTCAATTGCCTACTGAGCACAGGTCTTTCCTCATGACTGAGGAGGTGTAAAGCATACTCCACCACGAGGCTACAGTTAATAGGAGAAAACACATCTAATTATCACTAAAAGCAACAGTAAGTAGATTAACGATGCGATTATACCGAACGGAAGACCTGAGCATCTTCAGAATCATCGTTTACCGTAAATGCAAAGTCGGTCCGTGTAGGGGGAGCAAAAAGCCCGCGTCTCCCCGCCCAGTTTCCTAAGCAGTACTGCCACATTCGGATTTGAAAGCCACTGGCGCAGTTTCTTTGGCAGCGGTATAACGTGTACGGTTTCCTTTGCTGACGTCTAACGCTCATTACGCTTTCTTGTTATTTTGTTGTATTTTCAGTTTTCCATGACCTTTGTGTTATAAATAAACCGTGTTGAAACAATTGTTGTGTCGTATTTGTTTTTTATTTTGTAACTGTCTAGATCGTTATGACCATTTCATCTTACAAAATGAGAAATAAAGTGCGCAAATGATGGCAAATTGTCGCGTAACTTAACACTTAGATTGTAGCATCAACATTTCGAAATACACTCAGAAAGGTTAATAAAATAAATCCTGAACAAACTCACATTAAATACATTAATTAACGGTTCATCTCACAGTCAATTTATTTTAAATGGTTATGATGAATGCACGTTCAAAACCCCATATTAATTAGATACCAATCATATATCGATGAAGAATAAGTGTAGCCACACGAATAAACTTAGACACTCAAAAAAAGATGTTTTTGTGAATCTACATTAAAGTGGCCAGTTAAGTAATCATTCAAATACTCTGAGAATTGGTCTTCTTTATTTTTAAATATTAAACAGCCGTGCTGCTTTTTTTCTTCGACTTGGCGGGGACACTGTCGGTGACCCCAGATTAGTTTAAAACAACATATACAGAACGTGACCCCTAAAACATACTCATTATGCTCTGGATAAATAACTTCCCAAGTTATAATTCAGATTCAGTGTTCTGCATGGATAGCGGTGACTCCAGCTGACCCCGGGTCGCAGCCGTGGCTACCGGCCGTGTGAAAAGACTGCTAATACCTTATGACGTAGTCTGCTAGCCAATCAGAAATTATAAACTCTTACCAGGAATATAAAGAGTCGAAGCGCCGCACTCAAAGTCGTTAATGGCTACTAATTGGTTTTTACACGTTTTATATTACCTTGCCCTGTATGAGACTATAGAATCTCTTTTAGTCAAATTTGTGCAGTGATTCCAGTATTTGACGAAATACTGGCTAATTTCAAAATTATTAGAGTAACTGCAAGCTAAGAAGAAGTGATTTAAGTAACCTTTAAAGAGCTGAGTTATAGTCTGATTGCGGCAGTTGGTACTTAAGCGAAGGAAGGCTTTTTTGCGTTAATACATATGTGTGTTCTATCTGTGGACAATGGATTTCCCTCGTTCAGTTGTGCGACGGATTGCGACACGATCTCATGTGCGACAGTACGCGTGTCCACTGTTTTTACTTTACACGTCCTGCTGTAGGCTGCAAGTGATCGCGGTGTAAAATATTACCTTTACCCGGGGAACTATTCGAAAAGATTATTGAAAAAGAACCATACAAACTCGCCAAGTTAATTTTGAATCGCCGATGATAGTTTGATAGTTCAAAAACTGAAAACCTATGCCAAAATTTAAAATGGTTTTATTTTTGACTTGCTGTGAAGCTTCATTCGCCTTAATATAAGGAAAAAAGGTGTTAAAATATTTTTGAACTAAAACGAAAATTCCGACACACACGAAATTTTCTTTTTTTTAATTTTTTATTATGTTTTTTTTATCTTATAGTGATTTGATGAATGTACGTTTACAACAGTTGTTTTATAAAGATGAAATTTTACAGCGATTAATAAGATAAAATACATCAGCAACAATAAAGGATTTACATTGTCCAATTTTATTTGTATCATATATTTATTTGTCGTTCATATTCGTTTATTTATTGTTCAACATAATAACATTATTACTATACTAACATATGTATATACAATAGTAAATTGATTTTTGAATACCTGTATTATATTATTAAGACAAAACTGAAATAAAAGGTTTCCGCTTGTCGCTTTTAGATTATACTTAAGACAGAAAAAATGCTCAATTGTAAGTTTCGTGCAAATATCCACGAAACAGCGTTTACGGTGAGTTCGTGCGCAGTGCTTGTACCGTATTGTATTTCTATTTAGGTAATAAACATACCTCGGTGTACGTGATTATGTAAAGAGTACGGTCGATATATGACAGGCCAGTTGGTTAGTGGTCAGCGAACCTGACTGCTACACCGAAGGTCGTGGGTTCGGTTCCCACCCAGGTCAAACTTTTCTGTGTTGAACAGGAATGTTTGTTCTGTGTGTCTCGGTATAAATATCTATATAAGTATGTATTCAAAAATATGTATGTCTATCAATTGTCTGATCACCATAGTACAAGCTAACGCTTAATTTGGGGTCAGATGGCCGAGTGTGAGTTGAGATTTATTTTCAGGTGTAATTATGACAAATGTCTAGTACTATAACTAAATCCAATATCTAGTACTATAACTAAATCCAATACATACTATTAAATGCATATATCCATAAACTCAACAAATTGCTAACTACAAACTACTAAACACAGATGGCACTACTGCAACTCTGACCCGAATATTCTTCCAATTTTCATTGTACCTACTGAAGATGTGGTTTTCGATCACCCGATTTTTGTTAACAAGATTATAAGATAAGATATATACATTACACGCGTACTCAGTAAGTAAGGCTAAAAGAGTAATGATTACTCACATGCTTGGCCTCGCACATTACATTTAAAAATCCTCGGCTAAGTACCACCGAATACCAAAAATCGTTTGAACCAATCATAAAATTAGCTTTTTATTGGCGCACTCGATTATCCTCCGAGTCCTTTATGCAAACACTTTGTCCTTAGTCGTAAATCTGACGGACTAATTATCCTTAATGGAATTTATATTATGGACGTCAAAGATTGCGCTCAATTTGCTGGGATTTTTATACCAGGCTCTTAGTGTTTTATGATCTTGCTTTTAATTGCTCAACGAGCTTCTTTGTATGTGTCCCGAGAATACACGTAATTGAATCAAAGTGATTCCCGTCTATTTGTTGCAGTATGCGTTTGTTGTTGGTTTCGTGACGAAAAGATTTGTGAATATTAATGTGCATGGTTTACGAGATTTGGCGGTTAATGAGTTGCTACGTAAAAATTTGGTTTTTACTTTTGTTTTAAACATTTTATTTGTATCTTTTCTGTATAATCTGTCTGTTCTGTATTATATTCCAAATATTATAATTCATAATTACTAATAAAAGCTATGTTTTAACAAACCACATTTACAACCGACTAAAAAGTTTAATAGACAACTCTATGTATACGAGTATTTCTTGTATAAGATGAAATGTCGAAACTAAGTGCCCCATATCACCGATACATTGCAGGTATTATTGTTGGGAATTCAGAAAACGTGTGTCCAATTTCCTCGGGAATCGAACCGGCACTCACGCGGCTGCGTGCTCGGTATCACGAATCTATTTACATCGCTTCCCGAATCAATGGCTCGCTATCCCTGGGGATAACTCCAGCTGTTGTTTAGAGAGGATAAGGTCGAGTATGGTATGAAGGCATGGGAATTCAGCTCTTATATTATCTGATATGTTTCGTCTTGGCTTTAAATCATTTCCAATAACGTGATTACGGATTTTCATGTCAAGTAAAATTGGGATAAAAAGTATTTGTAGTATTTTTATATGGTATTTTTTTTTAAACTTAATATCACTTTAGAGGTAAAAATTTAAAAGTATCAGGGTGAAATTAAATAAAATAAAATTTGCTGGTTAAGAAGTAATTGTATTATTTATATATACTTTTTTTCTTAAAACTTAAAATCAATCGGAGGTAAAAATATAAAAATATAGAGGTGAAATGAAATAAATTTGGTGACCTAAAAGTATTTATATATTTAATTTTCCTTCTTAAAAATTAAAATCACTTCAAAGGTAAAAATGTAAAAGTATGGAGGTAAAAAGATATCTTTAACATGCTAATGAATTATCTAACTTTCTCAGCGTTATATTCGTAAGCACCTCCACAAAATTGACGACGACTTCTAACTTTGCTGACCTTACATTTCCAACAAATTTGTTGACCTTACATTGCGTAACAAACAAATGTGCTTTGTTTAGCTCGTGCAATGGAAAGTGATCTATCATTATGTTAATCGTGCTGAAGATGGAGTGGGGACGCGGGGGACGAATGATGCTTAGGGGCAGCGCGGGTCATACGATATGTGTGTGACCTGTAGGCCTCCTATCACACTGATAGACTAATATTGAAAAACATTCTTTATAACTAAAGTTTCCCTTTAGTTACAATACAAAGTTTCCCCTTAGTTTCAAAATACATTCTTAATTAAAAACCTTTGTGATATTATTTTCTACTTTTAAGGTTTAATTATTATTTAAATAGGTACCTGTCTAGAAGAATATAAGAATTCTAGTACTAGGATTTTAGGAGTATATTTCGTTTCGCAGGATTTACATCTTTAATACAGTAATTTTATAGAAGTAAATGAAAAAGTATGAATAAGCATCTCATGCGAATGTTTCTTTTTTTTTTACACGGTTAAAAGGTAACAGACAGACAGTAGTACTAGTGCATTTATTATGTTAGTATAAGCCGGTATGAGTGTGTATATGAACAAGACCTATTGTTTACTCACGCACATTAGCTGTAATAACTACGCTGTCAAATTATTGTGTTTATGACAAGCGCGATATTTGTTGTGTAACATCAAACGAAACTTACAAGCAGATGTAACAAACATATAATTTAATAACATGAACATTTAATATTAAATAGCGTGTTCGTGTGTTCATAGATACAGAATGCGCTTATACATCTTGGTTTATCTAAAGGCCTGTTACACGCTACGTATTTCGTAGTAAGCCTGCCTGCGTTACAGCGGGTCTCGGGTTTGATTCTCAATGGCGTGTAATTTGTGAATTTTCCGTTTAGTTGTCCTTGTCACCCGCAATCGGATATTTGGATAATTCGTTTACAAAATATGGGATTCCTTAAACGAAGCGAGGGGAATTTCTTGTAAATAAATGAAATTAATCCCTCCAAAATTTATTTAAGAAAATGAACTAGCCAATATCTCTTAATCAAGCAGCAGAACAGAAGCATCACCAACGATACTGGTCAAAGAAGCTTTAAAAAAACCAGTAAGGTTCAAGGCCAAATACCTTGACATTGCATCGAGTTCAACAAGAAGAAGAAACCACTATCAATATGATATGGACAGCATTAATGAGTACTGTGCACGTGTCCTCACCAGAGGCCTTTCTAAAGCTGAGCACTCGCCTCGTCACGCAACCGCATGTGTTCTGGGCGTTATGTATTGTTTATCATAAATCAATGCGCCCATGTAATTGGGCGGCTTTCTATTTAAATGTCCAAAAGTATTACGGCGAAAGTGGTGGTCGCTTGCCGTTTGTTTTGACTCGTTTTCACTTTCTTTTGACGTACAGTCACCGAGGCCACTGAAGTGCCTGTACACTAACTATTTTGGACTGAAACTAATTTCGTGCGTGGTAAAGGTATTGTTTTCGAGGAAGTGAGCAAGAATGGAAGTTATGAAATAATTATTTTGTGGGTAGTTATAGGTAGTAGATAGTTATAGTATAATTTAGGTTTTTTTTTTATGTCAAAGTTCTCTAGCTAACCTTCCTAATATAAATGCAAAAGTAACTCTGACTGTCTGTCACCTTTTCACGCCTAAACTATTAAACCAATTTTGATGAAACCTGATACAGAAGTAGAAAACAACTTGAGAAAACATAAGCTATTTATGTCGTGAAAAAAACTTGAGAGGGTGAGGGACAGGGGAGGACAAATTGGCCTGCCGTGCGTGCTTCTTGGCCAATTTTCGTAGTTCAATAACTGTCCGCTATATCCCTTATCTATATATATATATAAAAATCAATGCCACTCTTCGTCGTCATTTTATAACTCAAGATCGGGCTCATCTATCCAAACCAAATGTTTAGGCTTTGTTCGGACTTTAGTAGATTGTTTATGTGAAGTTTACACAAAATCGGTGGAGTGGTTCTTCCTTTATCACATTGCTTGTATTTATAAATGGGGAGTTTACTGTCAAATTGAAACTTTTTTTAGTCCATCGGATTACATATTTTGAGTTTGTCTCTCTTCAAAGCCGCAGCTAGGAGACATTTTGTGATTTATTAGCGGAAAGGTGTTTATAATGATTGACATTCGCCTTGAGCATACCGGTCGGGCCGGTCGGGTCGTGGTCCGACCACTGTCGCCAATCCCAGCCATTTCACGTAATTCACGATTCGCTAAAGAAACGTGACGTGGACTAAATTATACTCAAACAAACGAAAGCTGTCTGTAAATCACTCCGCAGTATATAAAATGATTGATAACATTGATAAGATATGTGATGATTCTGGTTACTGGAAGATTAGGAATGTATGTAGAAATTTATTTTAGTTATTATATTAATGAAAGCTATATTGCATTCAGTCAGTTAGTGTCTACGCCTTTGGTACTATACGTGAATTTTATTTAGATGTTGCCGCTCTGCTCTCTCCAAGTAACTATCTTTTTTAATTAAAATTACAGTTAATCCTTGGAATATAAACCTCCGTCTTACACAGGTGCAATTATTTTGGTACATGTTCTTTACATTATTTTCTCTGAGATTTTTTGCAAAACGATTAGACAAAATATACCCGTGAACAAAACTTATTTCCAACACACCCTTGAGAGTCGCCGCGTTTTAAGTATGAAATCATATCATATCACCTTTGCTCCTTTGACCCTGTAGAAAAGGAACTACATTAATTTAGTGTTTATAAGTTCCTTCTTAAAACTAGAAGTCTAGTTAGTATTCCATATTCTTTCATCAGGCATTGCCAAAATTTTTTTACATTTTGAATTAGTGCTTGACCATAGTGCTAGATGGTAAGGAGCAATGTGGTTTTAGATGGTAAAGCGCACTAATTTAGTAGTAACCAATTGATTTTTTACTTAAAGACATTTACATTGTAATCGAACGCGAACACTCACTGCCTGGTCGTCGAGTATAACAGTTATGATGAAAGAGCGAACTAAAATACTAACTGGAGCAAACATACTCATAGAAGATATTACAGTCCAACAATGTCCCTTCACTGCTTGTCATGGTTTCCGCTCATTGCCCACCCTTATTAGTAACTGGAAAATTACTATGTAAATAGCGAGCGAACAGGTCACTTTGAAACTTACAACAGAACAAACATAGTTATCTGGTGATCTTCCGTGGACTCACGATAAACTAGGTGACGTATCCCGAGGGCGGTGTCATGTCTGACTTACCGTGAATCAGATGTTCGTTATAATAACTGAGACATTAATGTAGCTTAGTCATGCGGGAGTGCGCAGTTTACTTTATAATCTTGTTCGAGTGTTACTGTTCGAAGTAATGTTCAACTGTTTCTGCAAGCCCCAGCGGTAAGCGATGGAGTCAATGCCTTGAATTTGATTTAATACTGTCCGCGTGAAATAGTCTGTATTATCATGTGCCTAAAACATATTTCATGGTGTTTCCAACACCTAGCTTTCGCACAAACTTTCATCCCCAATTTTAAGCAAATTTTATTCTATGGTTTTTTAAATTTGTGTGTATCTATTTACCAAATTTCACCAAAATCGGTTCATAGGTTAAGGCATGAAAGCTTACATTACATACTGTCTCACTTCCGCCTTTATAATATTAGTACGGATTACATTAGGTCGTGTGTGATCGGTCAGTGACCGCAAGTAGTTACTTCAATTAAGAAGATCTTTACATTGAAGATGGATATATTTTGGTGTAGCAGTTACCTTAAAAATCTTATCGGTGAAAAGAATTCCTACTACCTACGTTATAAAATTCCTTAACAATACAATCCTTAGAAAAATGTCATTACTACGTAATATTTCTATTTTATCAGCGAATAATTCGATTTAACTGTAGAAATATGACTGAAGTGTATTTAACGAATTCGTATCATTGCATTCCAATTTGACGCTGGTCAGGACTTCCTAATACTGATCCACGCAAACTTCTCATGTGTTATAAACCTTATAGGACGCCATCAATAATGCATCGGCGCAGTATATGGGATAATGATATAAGGCCTTACTGGGAACAATTTATTCCGGTATGTACTTGGCGATAGCATTCTGAGCATCACGCTGTTCTTTGCGCGAGCCGACACTCTCTAGGAAACGATTCAAATAAACAACCTTCCTTGAGTACCCGTGCGTCAATTTCTCGCAACCGTTTTCAGTATTCCAAGTCTGTTTAATAGAACAACTCATAGAAAAATCAGGAAAAATATTTCTCGCTGTTTAAAATTCACGACAGTTATCACTACTAAGAGATGTTTCTCTATTTTCTATTCTATTCATCTGACGAGAATGTTTATTAGAAGTTCATTTTGTGTATAAAACTAGTAGCAATACCTACTACATAATATGAATGTTAATTATATAGCTTATTTGAAAATCGCACAGAATATGATTTAACGTACATCTATCAAAAATTTTTATCTCTTTACAGAGCTGGACGTAGAAGGCGGAATCCGCTGGCGCTGTACACAGAGGACGATGGCCACGACCTTAGCGATCTGGGCATCGGCACTTCCAGCACCAAGAGCAGCCTCAGTGAAGACTGTGACACACACAGCTTGGCTGTAATTATTTATTTAATCATCTAAACATTTCGTTTCAAAAAGTTTTAATCAATTCTTTTCTTAATCGAAAACTATCACATTTTCAGAGCGATGGTATGGACCTTGACAAAAACCACTCGGACGTGGACAACATGTCTAATTGCGATAACACCCGCAAGCTCGGCTCAAGCGCCAACGAATACGACACCTGCACGACCACGACTATAAGCTCTCCCGAACCGGAAGAGTACACTTACGAGGGCGCCATAGAGGGCTACAAATCTAGGATTATATCACAAACCAACAGTAGCATTGTCAAGACAGTGGTCAACAATAACATAATGAAAGAAAAATCCCCGGACAAAAGCAACGGTGATTTAAACAGAATTCGAACCACTGTAAGTAACAAAATTGAAGAAAAAGTTTCGTCCTTCCAGCAAGAACGATTAAATGACACCAAAAATAATAATCAGAAAAAAGACTTGCCCAAAGTGGACATACATAAAAGAAGAGAACAGTTCGAAAGAGAAAACTCACAAGAGCCGCAGACAAATAAACCGAAACTGCCTGATATTTCAAACAAAAAGTCTATTAAAGAAAGGCTGTCTAGCTTAGAAAAATTCACAGAAGAAATACAAGTGCAAAAGTCTATAAATGACCTGACTAAGTTACCCACAGAAGTGCGTCCTCTTAAAGAACGCCTGTCTTCTCTTGAAAAAGTTAAATCTGCCTCCACGGAAGTTGATAAAACCAAACGACTTTCAAATGGCGACTTAAGTAATACAAAATCTTTAAAAGAACGTCTATCTAGTTTAAAAACTCAAAAATCGGAAGAGGAAATAAAAATTTCTAAAGTTGAAGTAAAAGATGTATCAATGAGTCTAAAAGAGAGGTTATCATGCTTAGATGCCGCTAAAAATAAAGAAATTCCTAAGATCTCTGTTGAAGAGGAAATCGCCGCTAACAATAAGTTAACGGATATAAACACCAGCGATGAACCGAAGCCCAAAATGTCAGACAGCTCTACGAAGACTATTATGTCTGGTATAGAAAATCAAATGCAAAGTTTTTGTCGTTCTCTAGATAGTTTAGACATTAATGGGCAGTCTTCTCCAAACTCCTTTGAGAGAGTTCAGAGTTTAGAAGATTTCGATTGCGCCGATTTGCAAAATAACACCGTACCAAGTGACATTGAAACTGAAGATAGCGGAATACATACGGCGAGAGATTCTTGCGTACCAGCGGATGACATTGCGGATTTGACTCAAGTAGCTTCTCCTATCGGAGAACCTATGGATGAAGTTTCTGAGTACGAGTCTTCTAACGAAAATAATATTTTGTCGTTGGAACCAACAAAAATTGAAGAACCCGCTGAAACGAACTCTGAATCAATACAAACATTAATTGCTGATATTATAGTAGAAGAAGTTGAAGAACAAGACAGCAAAATGGAAGATACCGATAGCGGAAGCAATTATCTTCAAGCAGTCTCACAACCCGAAGAATTAAGTGTAACTGAAGACGTAACAGAAATACAGATGGATAAGGAAGATGAAGACACGTTGAAGAGTTTAGAAAATCAGGACTCCAGTGTAAGTCTCAATGAACCTGCGTCTACTTCATCGGATACTGATACGGTGGTGTTTCAGGGGAAGATGACGATACATTTAAACTTGAATGAAATATGCAACAATCTAAACACGGGTGCTGGAAGCAACTCTAACACTAACGAAATTAGTACTAACGACTCTTCTAACAGCAAAAGCATGTCAATGGTAACTGTCTCTAATATTACAACTACTACTAACATTTCACCCAAGAATTCCATTAAAACGCTTAAAACATTTAGCGATAACCATAATTCACTTACAAATGACGTTGATGTAGCACCACCTAAATGCTCACCTGACAACCAGATTGTAGGTATTGATGTATCTCATCTAAACCATTCTACCTCCCTAAATACTAATGAAAATTGTCAAAGCGACGTTAGTAGTTGTAACGCTGGTACCGAGAATACTCAAGTAAGTAATACTCAAGATTCTAACCCATTTTGGGAAAAACGGACTAAACGTTGTATAGAGCCTAACAGACGGAAAACTATTTTGTTTATCAATAACAAGGTTACTGTTAAATCCTCCACAAGTTCTAGTAAAACAAGTGCCAAGGAAAATATTTAAAAAAGCTTAGAATTTCGTTACTTTTAGATATTTATGTATATCCATATGATTTCTCATTATTGCGTAGCAAGTTAGCTGAGAAATGTGATGGAGAGTAAATTTTCTAGAATTTTTATGATCTCGTATATTCTGGTACGATTTCCGGTCTTCCGAATCCAGCCCACCCTGATTGTACCTTCATATTAAATGCCTTACGTTTAAATATACTCGATATACTAATTTTCTAATTCTCATACACCATGATTTAACAGTATTTATACCACATAAGTAGGTGTCACGTTGTATCTAATTCATATTGTGTTAAAACATAATAATATTAGGTTGTAGTGGAAGTAGACATTAAATTCGACATCACAATTTGATAGCATTTGTAATAGTAGATAAACAGGGTATTTGTGGACCCCAGAGACTCACATAATCACAACATCATAAAATAGAACCGTAAGTAGAACATACACTCCTCATGATCGCCACCATTTTAGAAAAGTTGTTCTTAAAAGTGATAACTGTAAATTCATTATACCGAAAATATATGTTACACTGTTATGTACGTGTTTTATTTATGTAAATATTATATATCCTCTCATCTATATCGCCTGGGATGTTCATTATCATAGGCCAAATAGCTATGTAAATTAAGCTTACTACGAGGAATCAGAGCCGAACACTGTAGTAAATGATAAAACCGTTCTCTTATCAACAAGACGTATATCTTTTGCAAATAGGGCCGTATCTTGTGATTACGACTTAGTAGGGTAAACGTCGTCCGGAGGATAGGCTCCCTGATAATGCTTATAAAAGTGTACTGATGTTATTTTTAAAATATCTTTATCGATAGGATCCTTGCAACAGCTTTGGGTGATGGGTTAACGAGGTAAGAGAAGTTCTTCGTAGAGGTAGCGCTTCATTTTAACCTGCATTCCACCGCATTTTGTGCTAATTGTGTCATGTCATGATGCTCTGTGTTTCGTTCTCGCATGAATCCTTCATTAATTATTTTTTGGAATTTTAATTTTAAACTTATTTTGTTTACGATTCTTTTGTGCTTTGTTATATAATTTTAAAGCGTTGTTGTTGTTTTTAAAATACCACAAAACGAATACATTGTAATACTTATTTTTTTCTGAATTTACAGGTAATTGACGCCCTAGAATTAGCATTCAAAGAATTAGATTCTGAGGACATTAACCTGGACACGACTATGGAAGATGATCTACCTAAATTAGAAAAAAAACTAGATAAGAAAGTAAACAAACAACAAGATTTATTAGATTATGATGTTGATAAGGAAGTGTCAGTGGCTCCATTGTATGAAAACATAGATATATTCTACCAGAATTCTGTAGTTGACGGAGGCGCTTTTCCTCTGGACCTGCCATCGAATGTCCTTGAACCTCCGAAAGAAAAACCTCCGCCGCCTCCGGCTGATGATAATGTCGAAGATGAATTGCTGGGAAATGTAAGTGTTATAAATGTAAAATTATTATTTTAAATTATGTTTCAATAAATTTAATGTTATTGTATAATTATGTCGGTTTCACATACTATAAATTATGTTTATTGTTTTCTTACACCTATTTTTAGGGTAACTTCAAACACACAAGCTCAGCGAGGCGAATCAAGAAAGAGATTCGCAATAAGCGCACCAGTTTCCTCGGAATTGAAGGTCAAGTGGATGATAGCTACTTAGATGTCGATTTAACCCTCGCTCCACGTCCCGATATCACCTCTTTTTTGCAAGAAGAGACGAAAATAGAGAAACTTCTTTACAAGAAGACCCTGTCACATGATATGGATGCTAAATTGAGAGACAGTAGGGATTCAGGTGTTGATGTAGATAGAGGACCATCGGCTGAGGCATGGTACAAAGGACAATCTTCTCCAGAAACTTCGAATCCACACAGCAGACAGAATAGTGAGGTGGGTTATAATTATTAACCATTTTTAATAATTAAAAACACAAATTATGAGAAAAACAAACATGGTTTTTCTACTGGTTTCTTCTAAATCTTGTTAAATACTCATGTTTTTCATACTCAGGCCTTTATCTTAAACTTAAACGATGGAAACACATGTTTTATTTACTTAGTTAGTCTTACTTGATTCGATTCTTTTAGCTTGCTAATTAACCGTCGAACGGTTACAAAGAATTTTAAAAATTTACTTCTAAATACCATATATTAACATACTCTTTTCCTACTTAATAATTTAATTTAATGTGCTCATAAATATACCTTCCAGCCATATACCCACATAACAGTGACGTCAGACGAGGAGGAGAGCACAAAGACCAAAACTGAGCAGACCTTCAACAAGCAACTGTCGAGCAAGCTGTCCGGGCTCGCCGACACGAACATCGTCAACACTAACGGCAATAAGATCGATAACTTAGATAAGAAGCTACAGCAGCAACAGGTAAGCGAAGAGTGAAAGCGAAGATTTCGGGCCGATAAGGAATAATTTGAGTGTGGTATTTGCTCGAAATTTGAAATCCATTTCGATTAAAGTATTTATTATAAAGAATTAATTATGCGATACAGCATTAAAATTTAACAGTCCAGATATTTGACATTTAAAGTGGCGCAATCAGCATTTTTTTTAATTTACGGAATCTAGTTCCGTAAATTTGCAGCAAATTTATAATCAAATTTGTTTCTAGAACAAAAGGTTCAAATTTCGTGGCGGCCATAACACTAAGATTTTTAAGTAGACTAATGAATACAAGTAGCGCTCGATCACTTGTCAACAAGATAAAGGTATTTATTACTTACAGATACCTTGCATATTTCCTTATCGGACTGACTTAGGCTAGTTTATAGATAACAAATATGTATCTAAACTTTATCTATATATATCGCCAGTTCAGTTGAATTATTAGTATCGTCTTCGATAGATCTCGTAGCTTAGTTTTGTTAGATTTCATTATGAGATTTCGTCTCGAATGTTTTTGTTATAGAAGTTTATGTATTTAATGATACAATCAATATCAAATTATTTTTATGTTAGATTAGCATGTTTACAGTTTCAATATTATTTTAACGCAAATAAGTTTTTTTGCTTTTGGAATGCATAATATATGAGGCTGTTATATGAAGAAATGTATATATACACTTGATTAAGATGAAACCAATATTTTTATAACTATAGTTAACACTTTATTATAAGGCAGTTCAACGCCGCTTTGAGTTTTATTAATGGTTATGGGACTCCGCTACATTTGTTATGCCATTTTGTTTCATGATTTGGTGGAAGGACTAATCCTTCATTGTCTTCATAAACGTTGTTAGAAAAATTGGGTCTCAACGAAATATATTTTGTTAAAGGATTATTTTCAAACAAATATTTATTATTGTTAAATTAATAATTTTATTTGATTATTATGGTTCTAGTTTACTGAAGAGAGATGTAGGATCTTTCTCTTCTTACTTTTGTTAGTAAGGTTGTAATCTTTTCCAAAATCCATATTATGTTCACTGTTGGTTTTGGCTCTGAAGCAGCATTTTCTGATATGCTGGCAGCATATAACACGGAAGCTTTTTTAATGCTTTTATTAATATTCTTCTTGGTACCTATTTTCACTTCTGTTTGAGTAGAAATTATACAGTAGAATGGATTACTTTCGTAGTGTGAGTTTGTATTAATTGATATCTTCGTTTTAATAAAATTTATTTTATTCACATTATTAAGCCTTTTATTTGTATTAGCACCTCCTAGTACTCAGTTGGCTGTAAGAAGCTTTGCATGTAGATTGAGTTTGAATTCAGTTTTGAAATTAATTTGATTGTACAGATACACTTTTGTTTTTATTTTTAAGTGATTTTCATTAGGATTTTATTCATTTCTCTGTAATCCTTCATCATCGTTAACATTGACTTAGGAAACATTATATTTTTGCGAATACAATTAACTGCTACTGGAATTCAAATATGTAATCCAATTCTATTCCAAAGTAGCAATTCCGAAATTTTATTTAACTGTCATCATGTAATGTTGACAAAATATTTATCCAATAATACATATTACTGAAATGTTCAAAATAAATATCGAGTATATTATGAACTTTATCACAAATATAATGGTTCCACAAGCTCATCCACCATTTTGTGTGTGTAAATAACAAGATGGGCGGCGCGGGGTCGCTGCGCACTAACGGCGGGTGGTCCGACGGGCTGTTTGACGATGCTCATACCAAGGTGACTCATGTTATAAACTGCTAATTGCTCATTAAAATATTTCAGGGGAATAACACGATATCGTGCCGTCATATGCAACACCGTGACGTGTCACGACACGATAACGTCCTGAGATCAAACCTCATACAAATATGTAGCTTTATATATATTATTTAAGTAAATGCGACTGCGAATACTTATGTCGTGTAGCGACAATTTAAAAAATGTTTGTATGGAGTTTGCTTCTAAACTTTACTGATACGAAAGATCCATTGAGAGCCTACAACAATATTTTACTATGAAACTTATAATGTTTTTAATATTATTGAGGCAACCTTAGAAGCAATCAACAATATAAAATCTGGGTAGTCTCAATGGCTTTTTTTTTTTAGACTGAACACATACTTTGTAGAATATTATTGGATGCGTGAAATGTCAAAAATCGATTTAAGTTAAACCCCGACAAAAAAATTATATGTCACTAAATCTTTATTCAATAATATAAATACACATGATATTACTATAAAACAGATATATAAACAAAATAAATCATTAACTTAAACTAAACCAAAAATTATATATAAAATAAATCTAAAAATTCTACCATTGGCATTGAACGAAGAACACTGGCAGCATTATCCCGTTGAACCGCTAAACTAATTCTTTGAGAGTTATAGCTGCCAGCCCCTCTGGTCTCCAGAAGTGCGGATCAATAGTCTCGACATATCTTTCATTATAGTATTATGTTAAAATTCTGTTTGAGGTTTGTTATATAATTTATCATGGCATGCAAAAGAGGGTAATCACAGACATGTAT